>VXCM01002978.1:0-32709 GCA_014773175.1 Lucifuga dentata | reverse complement strand
TCAATAAAAAGCGTGGAGTGAATGTATGCCTCCACCGGGGAATATAGTCCCAAAAGAAGACCTGCGTTTATGGAAAAATTTAAAGGACCGTGACTTCATAAGGCTGTGTAACTATTAGCATGAGAAACATGGATTTTTAAGGTGGGTGTATCACTTGAATATTTGAAATATTTGATTTTGAAAGATTAAGAGATTTTGCAAAATATCAGGAAAGCTGAAATATGGTTTTATCCTTTGGGAAATGATTGTCAGTAACGTGTATGAAAATGGAATATATTGGACTCCAAGGTATGGTCCTTTAAAGCAACATGGTAATGATTTATCACTTGCAAGACGTCCAGGTCAGGTTTCAGGAAAATGTATATTCCCGGTCCAAATTAAATTGTGTTTTGGTTCAGATTTGGATCAGATTTTGCCAATTGAGGATGTGGTACAAACTAGTCTCGTTAGAGTCTGTTAACGAGATAATCAGCCTGCAGCCTTCATCGAGTACAAACGAGCCCTCAGTGCTCCTGCTGAGGGAAAAGGGTTTGATTCCCAACGTATGAATCAGACGTATAATGAGTTACAGTAACTAGTTCTGAACAAGGACCAAACAGTGTAGAGATGAAAACAAAAATAAACATAAATATTTAATAATGCGATTAATATTTAATGTTTTTTTAACAGGGATTCTCCAACCAAGTTGGACAGAGAGGTTTTGTCAGCAATAGAAGGCGTAGACATCGATTCCCAGAAGTATCCCAGCATTCAGAAGTGGAAGAGCACAATGAAGACGTACACGGCGTCAGACATGCAAAGGTTGGTATGCTGGAAAATATTTTTCATAATTAGTCTTTTGGTTTCTGCTTTTGCTGTTATTTTTGATGCTCTTGTGGCATAAAAGAAGATTTTTTTTTGTCGTAGTGACATTTAAATCAGATTATTATATTGAAGGGTAAATAATGTCAAATATTGTTTGGGGAATCTTCATTTCATGGACATTTTGTCAGAAATTTACTGCTGTTTATATACAATTTTAACATCTCAAAATATCAGTGCACTATCATTAAAAAAAAAAAAAGCTTTGAAACAGCATTTAGTCATGATTCCAAAACTTTCCTCTCAGAGTTGGCTAGCAGTTCTTAATGCAGGATAAAGCAGGTTTCATTAGAGGTTTTACAGTCTGCTAATAAAATCCTCCCTCGCTGGAAAGAAAAATAGGAAATAATGAGGTAAATGTGATTTGCAGTAAAAGGCCAGTTTAACTTTGCATAATGGTTTTTGGTGTTGGTATATTTAATATGCCGATGTGACATTAACAAATCTAATGTATGACGTGTCCATTTAGAAACATAACAGGCTGGTTGGGATTATTCTGACCTGCCTCCTCGTTAGGAGAGAAAAACAGATCTCTGAAATATATGACCACATATCAGCAGGAATAAAAATTTGATGATTCTAGAACAAGGCATTTGAGAGCAAGACTTCATGCAGCCATGTTTGGAAGATATTTAAGTAATGGTTAAAATGTGGACTGGGGGTTTTGAGGTTTGAGCGTTAGAGGTGTTTGGTAATTATACAGGTGTACATAAATGGTAGTGTATATTATGCTCATTTTCTGATATGTGAGAGTAAAAAAAAAAGATTAATTGCACTTAAAGGACAATAACGGTGATTTTGCATCTTTAAGCACAATAAATGCTACCCCCATGCACGTTACGTTACTGACAGCCATTTTCCAATCATATTTTAGTTTTCCTGTTATTTTACCAAATCCCTGAATCTTTCAAAATCAAATATCCAGGTGATAAATCCACCTTAAAATTCAATGTTTCACCTGCTAACACTTGGGTCTGAATGTGGAAGGGGCAGTTGTTTTTAATTTCTCTATAAAAGTTGTCTTCTCCTGGGACTATATTTCCTGGCGGAGACATACATTTTCTTCTGTGCAGCTCTGTGTTGGATCTGTTAGATTAAGTAACTTTGACAAAAAAATAAGAACCTTCTTCACTGCGATGGATTATTTACCTCAAGCAGTTTTCAGCTTCTGCAAGGTGATTTTTACCATGTACTGGAAAGAACTAAAACCAGCTGCAGTCTGGAAGGTAGGAAAAACTAAAATATAGCGGTTTGTAGTAATGTAACCTGTATGACAGTTGGATGTCATACCTGTGGCATACAAAGTCACAGGTATGTTCCTTTAACAGGCATTAATATTGAGAACAATCTAACCCTGGCTGGTGTTCATGTCATGTAGCTGGCCCAGCCCTGCCCTGGTTAAACCACGGCTCAGGATGCCGCAGCACACGCCCGGCTCCCCGGCGAGCAGCACGGCGTCTCCGGCCGCTCGCTTCAGCCCCGCCTGGCATTCCGCCTCTCCAGACTTCAGCCCGNCACGGCGTCTCCGGCCGCTCGCTTCAGCCCCGCCTGGCATTCCGCCTCTCCAGACTTCAGCCCGAGCCGCTACAGCCCCGCCAACGCCAGCTACATCCAGCGCATCCTCAAGCACTTAAACGAGCCGCCAGTCTAACAGCCTGCTCTCTGGCTGCATCCACGCCACGCCCCCGAATCCCCGTACCGATCCAGCTGCACCAAGGTGGCTTCACCTGCGCTCGGAAACCACATACCTAACAGAAATATGCACAAGTGTCTGGAAGATTTGTATTAAAGATGTATGGTACGACTCCGACGTAACGCAGACAGGAACTGTCGTCACGTTGGGTTGTGATGAACACTGAAGGAGAGAAGGATCCTCGCTAACGTAAGTACTGTACGGGTTCGGACCACGTTGAGTCGATGATGCTGTTTGTGGCGAGTGACGTTTCTGTATTATAGCCTGAGAAACTTTAACCACAAAAACAAGCCGCAATCCCTGAAAAGTTAGTTCGTCTCTAAAAACCTTCGTCTCGAATCCTTATTGGGATTCTGCCACTTCAATAGATGTTCTTTAAAAACAAATAAAAAGAGCAAAATGTCAATATTTTAAGAATTATTTTTTGTATGTTGGTCAGTAGCACAAAAATTACACGTTTTTATTAATGGTGTTAAAACCGACTGCCAGTTCCGATGTTTTCCCTCAGTTCAGGAATTGCCTTAATTTTCTGAAGTGATGGACCAGTTCTGTCAGTTTTGACGAATTCTTTCTAGGTTCTGAAAGAAATATCTGGACTTGGCGACCTCGACGCCTGCATGGTTACAGATAATTACGGCAAACAAGGGAAAACAATAATACACTGGGATCTTCCATGTTCTTGTTTTTACGTTCAATAAATGGATAAGTTTTTCATCTTGGTCATTTCTCAGTGGTTCCTGGACATCTTGACTTTTCCTTTCTGCCGCTAATTGTGATCTTTGATTGTGCAATTTTTACTTTTCTTAAATTGTTTTCAAGCGATTAAACACACCCACCAGTTCAGTTTAACTCCATTTGTTGAGGATCATAGCATCTCAGCGGGCTGAAAGCTACACCTCCTGAGTTCAGCACCATTTTAAAGCTGCATCAAGAAATTTTTGACCACTTGGGGGCAAAACGACGTCACAACAAACTGCAATAGAGCCAAGATACTATGGGTTCACCAAGCTGTTAACACGTTAGCAAATAAACTGCCTGCTTAAACATTAGGCAGAAACAGAGCAACATGAACATCCCTGTACTACTTACTTTCTTAACATCTAGCTAAATTTAGCATTTGCTTTAAATCCCGTTTGGCCACCTCCTGAGAAAAAATATCTGTTAGCGTGTTAGATGTTCCATTCTTTTTGCCATTTCTCGCTGGACAGGTAGCAAAAACCTGGCTTATGAACAGCTCGCTTTGGTCATGACTAAACCAAACCTAAACAAAGTGCTGAAAGAGGTGGATTTCCAGTGTGATTGGCAGTGCTAGCAGCCTGCACACACAACAGGAAGTTGTTTCAGTGTTAATATGAAAAGTATCGCTTAATGGGGCTTTAAAACTCTAAGCTTGGTTTCATGGAGCCCCTCTGTGTCTTTACCTGCTTCGCTGCAAGGTCTCCAAACCTGGTTTAGCGCCATCTGTGGGGTGAAATGTGCAAAAACCTGCTGAATCCAGTTCTTATATGATCACAGAGGTAAATACTATATATGAGGGCTTATCAACTGAGTGTATAAAAAATATTTTTCCACTCAGTGCGAGAGGAACAAGTGTTATGAATGTACGTTTTTTTGTTAATGGAACCTTTATCTGAGAGCACAAACGACTTCACAGGCAGGATTATATCGTCATCCTCGTGCTCTCAGGTGACAACAGATCTCATTCTGGTCTCTGAATGTGGAACTTTGCAAAAATGCACCTAAATACTTAAATCGTGCTTCTTGTGCTTTTGACATTCTGTGCTTTATTAAAATGAACTTTCATGTGGATTCTCTCTTTCTGTATGTCTAGACCTCGTTTGCTTTCAACTAATCAATAAACATCACTCCTACCTTGCTGCCAGTGTCTTTCTGTTCTGTCTGTTCCATCAATTTAACTGACAAACACAGGAAGTCTTTATTTTATTTTTACACGGCTGCACCAAAGAACACACAAGCGTAAGTCTCACTTCAGTGTACTGTAACACGTAAACAGCATGTTGTGCATTTTCAACAGTGACACAATTTGAAGTTTGGTTTTAAAAAATCTGTCATTTTCAGATACTCAGAATCGGAGTCACTATGTGACTTTCATCATTTCTGCTGGCATTTTATGGCACAAGAGCGATCATGACAACACGCCTGGCTTCTCGTTACATGATGGTTATTCAGTTATAAACAAAAAACATCAAAAGTCATTTCTCAAGACACTTCAGGAGAAAAGTCAGCTTCAACCCAGCGGCCGACAGACCAGCCCGGCATCTGAGTGAATCCTGGAAACCTTTGGAGTGTTGATCCATCAGGTCCGTGTTAGTTTGTCCGGGGGCATGAATCCAGCATCTCCCAGAGTCCTGAGGGCCACCCTGCCGCTAGGGCGTATGGTGAGCCAGGNGCATGAATCCAGCATCTCCCAGAGTCCTGAGGGCCACCCTGCCGCTAGGGCGTATGGTGAGCCAGGTGATGCTGCCGTTGTTCAAGCCCATACGTAACCAGCCCTCTGGAGGAAACTGCAGAGCCCTGACACAGCAAGAGAAGAACAAAATGAGGTGCTGAGAAAAAGAATCAGCCTCAAAAATCATCAATTTAAAGTTTGGGATGAATATTTAGATGTATTAAAGGCATCAATGTCCCTATCAGACATAGAAGCAGTGGCTGAGCTCTCTTTAAATGATGCAAGTCAAGCCATATTCAATCAGAAACTCTTACAGGACACAATTGTTAAACACAGCGGTTAGCACAACAGGAAGCCAGTAGCTTTTCAGCAGGAAGCTCGGCTGAGCAGCAAACCGCCGGCAACACAAACCTGCAGACAAAATAACGGATGACATTGGCATGACAGACGATGATCTCATAGCTGTCCTCCTTCTGCTTGGGGTTGGCACGGTGGATGTACCGGCGGAAGGCGGCCTCGATGCGAGCTCCGTCTTCGTGGTACNGGTTGGCACGGTGGATGTACCGGCGGAAGGCGGCCTCGATGCGAGCTCCGTCTTCGTGGTACTGCTGGAGGACGGTAGAGAGGTTGAAAGCCACCTTGTCAGATGAAAGGGATCTGCTCGAACCCCACAGCCAATACATGCTGCTGCTGCTGTGCATAGGAATGCATGAAGAGTTTCATTCCAAAATGTGACCCAACTACAGGAAACGATCCTTTTTTTTTACAAAATGACTCTGTGGGTTCAAATTTTCAGCGGCCATGTTTACATGTACATCATCTGATTATAGCCAATAGTCATTAAAGGAACATACCATCCATTTTGCATGTTTGAGCCACATCCTCAATCGGCAAAATCTGATCCAAATCTGAACCAAAACACAATTTAATTTGGACCGGGAATATACATTTTCCTGAAACCTGACCTGGACGTCTTGCAAGTGATAAATCATTACCGTGTTGCTTTAAAGGACCATACTTTGGGGTCCAATATATTCAATTTTCATACACGTTACGTTACTGACAATCATTTCCCAAAGGATAAAACCGTATTTCAGCTTTCCTGATATTTTGCTAAATCTCTTAATCTTTCAAAATCAAATATTCAAGTGATACACCCACCTTAAAAATCCATGTTTCTCCTGCTAATAGTTACACAGCCTTATGAAGTCACGGTCCTTTAAATTTTTCCATAAACGCAGGTCTTCTTTTGGGACTATATTCCCCGGTGGAGGCATACATTCACTCCACGCTTTTTATTGAGCTTAAACACTAAAATTACATAACTTCTAAAAAAACCTGAATACACGTCTTGTTGGTGATGATGGATTACCTATCCCAAGAACGTTTACAGTATCAACAAGTTGATTTTAATAGCAGAATGAACTGAAACCAATGGAGGTCTGGAAGGTAGGAAAAACATTTTTAATTCACTGTTCCAGTAGTATGCTTTGGAAATGATTGTCAGTAACGTTACATGTATGAAAATTGAATATACAGTATTGGGCTCAAACATGCAAAATGGACGGTATGGTCCTTTAAGTCAACAAGTCCATGTTTTTTCATGTAAACACCATTATCAGATTGAAATTAGCATAAAGTAAATCCTCATCTACACTGTTACGTTCTGATTACATTAAATACTATCATTTATATAAGCAGCTTTTGATAAAACTATATTATCTATTATTACATGCCTCAATTCTCACAATCCTGAATGTTGGTATTTTGGACATGAACTCTTCCTGTCTTTCATTCCTGTGGATTTGCACTGATGTATCGGCTGATTTGGAGCTTAAACAAGCATTGATAGGGGATTTACACAGACATGCGGGTGCTGAATATGTAAATATAAGGATATGCAAATGTTTTGAACTGGCAGGCCGCTGTGAATCCGAGCGGCTGCAGTTTCTCTCACCACAGCATCGGGTTTCCAGTGTGTGACAGGAGGAACCGGCTCGATAGGCGCCCCCTCCCTCAGCAAGTCACAGCTCACCAGATCCACACCTGAACCCGGACCACATCCAGCAAGAAACACAAATACACAAACGCATTACTGCAAGCTGTGCTCTTTCAGACTATGGTTTATGAGTAGAGTTCAGTGTGGAAGGATTCAAAAATGACAGCAGCACTAAAGAAACCTTTCAAAACCTGAGAAATTATTTCCAGACTTGGGAGAAAAACAAATGTAGGAATCCTGGGTGTTGGATGGCATGGCGTGAATGCTCTGACCTGGCAGGTGTTTGCTGATGATGTTTGCGGTCTCTGTGGCTCGGGCCATGCTGGAGTAAATCAGAACGTCATACTTCAGTCCCAACGCTGCCAAACGCTGGCCTGTCAGCTCAGCCTGCTCACGACCTGCAACACAGACTCCATTTAACACTCGTTCTGAACCTGACAGGACCGTTCTGTTCCAAAGCCGCACTGTTTTGGGAAAATCTGGATGTGGAATGCGAAGAGACTGTCCTTTTACACAAACCTCTGATGCCTCTGCAATGTCAGACTTGAGACATTCTCAAAGAAAACTGTGGACCTGGTAGCATCAGATCAATGTTGACCTAATTGGAATAACCTCCTATAATTCTGTATATTAAAAATGTAAAAAAAAAAAAAAATNAAAAAAAAAAAAAAATGTATTTTTAAAAGGAAATTTAAATTTTATTTTGGGTAAAGTTGCGTTTTTCACTCTCCAGCGTGTGGTGCTGTTTGCTGTGGCCTTGTCTGTTTTTGGTTGGCAGAGGGTGAATCACTGAGGTCAGAGGTCAGCTATGACTGTCTCATACTGAAAGGTTCATCATTTGTGATATGTTTGAATGCTATATTATGTAGTTTTAGATCATGTCGATCGATGCTGTGATTGAACTTTTTTTTAAGCTAAATGTGTGATTTTGCTGATTGAGTGGACCAAAGGAAGAATATTTGTTGTGGAAGCATCAACTAATGGGGATCCAATGAAATAATAAAGATAAATTTCATCGTTACATGTGTTGTTGACAGAAGTCAAATCTGATATCTTGATCTGATTTCCTTCTGATAGGGAATAAGACAGTAATAAATCAACCTAATGGTGTGAGGATCTTCTCCTTGTCGCAGTTCCCGCTCAGGTTGTACTGGGAGTGTCTGATGAGGAGGATGTTGCGTGTAGCTTTGGGTTTGTTGTTTTCCTGCTCTGAGCTGGGATCTTCACCCGTTGTTCCAGTGGGAGTGGCTTCTTTCTTCTTCCCGTTGGATAGTGTAGATGGGTCTCTCCTGGACAGGGTCAGATGAGGTGATAATAAGCAGCTTTGACCTCATACATCCCAGTCTATCATTTGATAACACTTCTGAGCACACCATTTAAAGTTTTTGATGTTTTAAAGATGACTTTTCAGCAAAATTAAACATTTAAGAACAAGACACATAACCTCTTATAAATTCTTATATTACACTCTTACATTCAATACACTAAACCGACCTAATTCCTAAAAAGAGTTTAACTTTGGTTCTGGATGTTACTACGCTAATAAACACCAAGGTGGATGGCCTGTGTGGCCCTGGAATGACCGGCTAACAGCCATACTGCTATCATTCTAAATTAGGGGATGCCACTCATATTGGTACAGATGTAGAAATAAATATAAAGGGCGTAGAAAATAGAGGACTCATACTTGTCCCAGTTGAAGTCCCAGGCGTGTCCGGACGGTGCTGGTGTGTGACTGGCTGGTGTCCACGCTGGCTGAGCAGCATGAAGGACGGTGAATCTCGTCCACCAGCCGGCTGGCTCTCCGCACTGCTCACCCCAGTATCCGCGGGACTCTGCAGCGGCAGCCGTTAACACCACGACGGCAGAACCCCCGGCTAACCCACACATCAGTTTGAGAGCTTTCCTGTACATTTTGGGAGCAGCTACGGTAGCAACAAACTAATGCTAACCGATTAGCTTAGCTTACTTTATAACTGGTGTATAACGTCGGTGAGGTCTGAATCAAATGCGTGCTGGTGAATGGTGACGCACACGTACCGTATGGCGTTTGGCTGTAAGGATTAATCGAACCGGGTCAGAAAACACGATTTGTATTACGCTATCTTTTGAACGCGATTGATTTTACATGAAAACTAAAAATACAGTCAGTAAAACATAAGCTAAACAAATCACTGAAATCCCCCTAAACACTACGGAAGCCTGTACAAATCAAAACAGTTAAGCGGTCGCGTAATTCCCCAAAGCGTCACTAGAGGGCGCGCTAACCCTGTGATCGCAGTAATAATTAGCAACAGCAAACTAGCCTTGGTAGAGTGCCCGTTGCTGCGAGGAGGTACTGTTTTCAAACTCCATTCAAAATCCGACACTTTCTAAGATTCTTGTTCGTGTAACTAAGCCTGCCAGCTTCTTAGACATCTCTTAACTGTCAGTATTATACATAAACATACTCTGTTTATTTCGGGCCGTACAGCCAAACCAAATAATACTTAATATCAGTAAAATCTCCAATTTTACGATTGGTTTACGCTGCTTGCTACCGCTTTCCGTTGTGTATTTTGACAGTTCAAGACTACAGGTGAAATTCATTTAATTTAATCTTTGTGCAGATCGGAATTGCCTAAATCTATGTGAAGGTCTAGTGTGATTATGTTAGAAATCTTACAGATAAGAGCAACTCTAAAATGCGAGGATCTTTAAAGGAAGTTTGGCACGACAGATCCTGGCTACCTGCAATGCAGCCTTTAAAACATCGAAACAGTGAAGTTTGAGACACATGATGGTTTTAAATCGGTAAAATACAACAGCAGCCATCATAAAAATATCACAATAAAAGGCTAGCTGATTATTTTTTTTGCGATTCTCCCGAGCGTGAAATGGATAGAAGACAGACTGATGCGTTTATTATAGGGAAACTAGTTTCTGAGATCCTGGATTTTCTTCTTCAGACACTTTGCAGGGTTTGCAGAGAGGCTCCACCTTTTCAAGCGGTTCAGTGACCTCAGCAGTGGGCTGGATTGTCAGGGTGGGATTTCCAGGCTTCCACAGAGCTCCGTGGAGTCTGCCTCTGTCTGTGGATCTATGCGGCGGCAGAGACGGATCGCCTGAACCTTCAATATCTACAGAAACGTTCCACTGGATCTTTTTTTACATGCGACTCCAACTGGATTAAAGAACTGAGGAATGTGGAAATTACAGAATGCCCAACAGCGCTGGAAAGAGATTTAAACCCACCAAATACATCCCAGTATCCACAGCTGCCACACTTCTTGTGGGATCGACCACTTTATTCTTCGTTTTCACGTAAGTTTGCTTTGCTTCTTATTTTTCTTTTGGTGATACTGGGAGGTTTCATACACTGTGCGACCCCCAAAATAGATGCAAGGGTGGAATGCAGCTTAAAGTTTTCAGGGGTGGGTTCGGTCACTTGGGTGGAATAAGTGATTTTATTTATCTGAGAATCCAGACTGAAGTGGTTTGCAGCCTCTTACACACATTTCTGCCATAATATCTGCAAAGACAAAGTTCTCATAAAACATATGCAAGTTCAGCAGCATGAGAATGCAGGAGCCCACATCCTAGGTCCACTTTCCATTGAGAAATGCTGCAGGTAGTTGTTGCTACAATTACCTGGTTGCATTGTGCCTGTAGGGGGTTGTGTTTGGTTCATACACACTCACTTTGAATGGTTACACAAGTACACACAGTGTCACACAAGCTACTGTAACATGGAGTGTTGCAACTATCAAGGCCAAGGGTTCTCAAACCTTAATGAAGCATAAATAAAAGGTTGAATATAAACTGTTGCATATAGGAGGGAATGTGACTACATGAGGTCGAATATGCATCTACTTAGTGGTCCAGCATGAGCAGGTTTGGACCACCTGACCAAGGGTCTCACAGGCAGATATTGATGAAGTTTGACTGAATTTCATTGTCCTGAGGAGCTGGCGACAGCAGCTCATCAGTGTGTTCAGGATGATTACACACTCACACGGCTTATCAGCGAGCTTCAAGATCATGTCAAGGACCCCCGAACAGAGAGGCGTTAATCCCAGGCCCCTTGTCTGTCTGAAGACCAAACAAGCCTTTGATGCTGTAGGTAGGGAGATAACATTCAAATAGAGTGATGTCACTAATCTGATTCATAATCCTGCATAACATCCAGGTGAACAGATAAAAAGCAAAGTGAGGAGATGTGAACATAAGATAGGGAACCTCTGACTTCTAATAAAAACCCATGTGGCGCTGTGGCTGTGGGAACATGTTGGATATGGAGGTGAAAGGTCATGGCATATTAATCCTACACGATAAGCGATTTCAATCAGTTAATTCAGATATTTTTCTACTTATATGTCTCGAATTAGTAGTTTTTTTTAAATATACCTGCTGACATCACATCATCTACGGCCTGCTGAGTCTGTTTTGAACAGGATGCTCATTATGTAAAATTGAGTAAACAGAGTAATGATGGAGTGTGTGTTCTTTACAGAGATGTACCAGATTTGTCTCTAATTATAGAACATTCAACAAATCATTTGTCTTCACCTGAAGTGGTTTTGGATTGGTTGTAGTAAATTGGACTGGTGTACTATCCAGGGATTTATATTAACACATGGTCCTCGTTACAAAGCTCTGACGCAGTGTGAATTTGTCCTGATTTAGCTTAAAATCCATTATTCAATTACAGGTTAAAAATAGCAGAAGTAAGAATTTGGAGTGTCTTTGCTGGGTTTGTGTCAGTCTGCACTCCAGCTCTCATCCCGAGCAGATGGTTCAAGTGTTGAGGATTAAGACTTTATTCTGTCACTCCTTCATTTCCCACTAAAAGGCCCAAGAGGATTGAGTCCCGTATAATGGAAACCCCCCAGGGAGCATTACATGTCCATACTAGGACACGTCTCCCCATTCTCAAACGCTCGCAGTCCATTATGACTAACCCAGCCAGGCCTTGTAGAGCTAAGATGAGCACATTTACCTGATGCTGTAACCCAGAGTGACAAATTCAGCAACAACTTTAAATGTCTGGATTATCAGCATGTTTGGCAACTGTGTGATTAGGAGGAGGAGGAGGAGGAGGAGGAGGACTGTAAATACTTAGTGTCATAAACACAATCCAGCAGAGAAACAGGGACAAATGCTGTTTTTGCTGAGGCCACAGTGTGTTGGAGTTCTTTCTGCTGGGATCATGTGGATGACACCAAGTGCTGGATGGCACACACACACACACACACACACACACACACACACACACACACTGTCCGTGGTGTTACTGTGTTTGGCTTACTGACGCCTGACTGTTTGTGTTTCCCTCAGAAATAGAATTAGAACATATTACTTCAGATTTATTTATATCTCTGCAGCGTGACCACAACTCATCACAAAAAGCAAGGATAAATTAAGCGTGCAGTCATGGTTTAGCTGTGATAATATTATCCCAGTGTTACGTGTGTCTATAACGAGATTCGATTATGCGCTCGCTCTCTCTATGTCTAAATTTGGCTCAACTCTCTGGGGCTGTAAAAGCTGCATCCAGGAAAGTGATTCCACAGAGCAGCTTGACGTTATGCCAAATGCATAACCTGGAAACAAAATCGCCACACTGGTCTTTATCACCTGCTAGCAAGGCTAATCGCTCATATGTGTGGCAATTATCAGCTGATCATGCAGAGAGGGCCTGCGTTCAGCGTTTTTGCTGTGGAGGTGAGTTTGGAGGCAGCATTATTATCTCCAGGCTGAGCGCAGAGCCGGCCTGGCAGGAATCTAATCTTCAGCTTCCACATCTGTTTCCTCCTTTTCATCGTACCGTAGATCCATCGAACTGGACTTGGTTCAGCTCCTGCAGCATCCATTGTTTTGCATTCATGCTCCACTCAGAGCTTCTCGTGGAGATTTTTTAAAAACCATTTGTTAGTTGAGGGATTGACAGAGTGCTAGGTGCAGAAGGATGGGAAGGTGTGGTGATGCTCAGACAGGATACGTTTCAGATGGTCACAGCATGAGCCTCAGCCTGTCCACTAACAACAACATACTAACTAAATGTGTTTCTCAAAGTAAACCGTGACACATTCGTACGGCATCTTTTAGCATTTCTCTTGAAATACTACGGTATTTCCTTATTTACATGCTGCATAAGCGATTCATAATTTAACACGTCTTCTGTTTCAGTCTGGTGGTAAATGTCACCCATATGAAATCAGGGTGATGTTTTAAACTGTGTAAATGTATTAGTAATCAATACATTTGATAGATAAGTCCGCTCAGCTGATTAGTTTATTTAAACGGAGAGTTTTGATTTGATGTCACACACATTGAGCCTCATTCTCTCTCACATGTGACACACCACTCTCCACCCCCTGTGCACCGGGACTCCCGGTAGGGTCTGGATCGCATAAATTTCTCAAAATGCAGAGCCTCTAAAGCAGAGAATTTAGGTTCCGTACAAAGCATGGCTCTTAAATATGAAACAGCTCATTAAAACACTGATCTTCATTGGCTTTTACCTGAAACACACCTTGTGTAGTTACCATGATTTTTTTTTATGAATTACCCACATCTAACTATAAAAGCAGAAATCTCTGTCTGTGGCACCAACATCTCATGTATGAAGCTGATATTCAGCAGGTTTATTTCTCAGGACCCAAGGACATGCAGTGTCACATGTGAAGTTGTTTGGATGAGCGGTTCTCAAATTGAGCTGTGGCAGTAAAAAGTAGTCCGTGTGGCAGGATACGCTCCAGGCACGGCAGCAGGATACGCTCCGGTCAAGTAGCAAGGTCTCAACCCAACCCCAAACAGCAAACACAGCTAGTTCATGAGGACGTGCAGAACTAAATTATGGCAGGCAGCGCACACCATAAAGTCCGGCCTGATCTGTTCAGGCATGTTTTAAACGGGCACTGCACATGTCAAGACAGTTTCTCTGTCCGTCCATCTGTGGCATCAACTTCTCTAGAACCTGGCACTGTATGAAGTTGATATTCGGCAGGTTTAGTGCTCAAGACCCAGGGATGTGCAGTGTCACGTAGGAAGTTGTTTGGATGAGCGGTTCTCAAATTGAGCTATGGCGGTAAAAAGTAGTCCGCGTGGCAGGATACGCTCCTCCAGGTGTGGCAGCAGGATATGCTCACAGGATGCTAACTCATGAGGACATGCAGAACTAAATTCTGGCAGGCTGCAGTGCACACCATAAAGTCTGGCCCGGTCCAAACAGCCATGTTTTGAACGTGCGCTGCACTAGTAGTGTTTAATCCTCCAGACTGTCATAAAGTATGCAAGCAAGTACATGAGGACCGCTGCTTGCACAGTAAGTGTGTGTTCAAGTGTACATTGGTGAAATTGAGTGTAATTGTGGCCTAACAGGCCTGAAGTGGACACGGACTCCACTCTGTCTGATGACTTTATGTTAGACAACATCTAACCTCCTTTATATTCAGCAGCAGCAGAGACCAGATTGCGTTTGGTTCTCTGCTGAGGTGACAGTATGCATCTTCTTTTACATCGTGGTGATCTCTGCAAAAGTACACCTGAAGGTCTGTTCATTGATGCTAATCTGCATCCACATCCTGTCATGCTGCTGTCATCTTTTTGTCAAGGGGTTCCACAGACAGACGTGTCATCGTGGATGCCTCGCTGCGTGGCGTTAGCGTCCATTAAGGCCGCTGTGGTGTTGGTGTCTGTGAAGCTCGCAGCGTTTGAATGTAGTTAAATGAGTTGTTGGTTTAACTCGTTCTGTTTGTGCTCCGTGTGGGAGGGAAGCCGTCTGTACTGCCTGTTTTAAATATTGCTCATGTGACACTGTGGCTGATTTGGGTTTAGTTTATTTAAATGTGGTGAGGACATACTGCCAAGTTTCAGACATCACAAGAGTGATTTATTTCTCCAAAGAGGGAAATTAACTACTAACATCCATCTAAAAAAGACCAGAGGACTGCTGGACAGACTTTGTTACTTCTTATCTTACACTTCTGAGTAAAGTTTTGTGTTCAGAGAAATCAATTCCCTGATTCCCACGAGAATCTCAGCCCTTAAACGCATCAATATTCCTCTTCAGTACGTCCTGTCCACATGCCGTCAGAAACGTTCTTTGGAACATCGCTAATCTCTCCTCGCTCACGAAGACTGAAACTTTGATAAGACGAGGACAAAAGTAACCAAGAAAATACACACAAACCTGTCCAACACCACTTTGGGCTTTTCATAAAATGCAGTCTGCTTGTTTTTAGAGATAAATTCTGNAATCTCTCCTCGCTCACACAGCAGACATAATAACACAGTTTCAGCCTCAGCCGAGCCGCGGAGGACGAAGACTGAAACTTTGATAAGACGAGGACAAAAGTAACCAAGAAAATACACACACACCTGTCCAACACCACTTTGGGCTTTTCATAAAATGCAGTCTGCTTGTTTTTAGAGATAAATTCTGTTGTTTTGTTTTTTTTTTCACAGATGATAAAGTCAGGTACCGCTCAGTGTTTTGTCATGTAATTTCCTCTGTTCCATCAGGATTTTAAAAATAAAATCCTGGAGATTAATAAATGCAGTTGTAGCGTCTTATCACTTCCTCGCTGTGGAGCATCGTTTTGATGAGTAGGTCCTTGTGCTTCATCTTGTATCTTGTGCGTCTATGTGCAAGTGCACGTATAATTTTTAGTCTTCAGCGGATTAGTGAACTGTCAAACATTTAAGCATCCTCTCTCTCTCTCTCTCTCTCTCTCTCTCTCTCCCTCCGTAATGTCTTTCTGCTCACCCGCTGCTAAATTAGATTTTGAAAAGCCATTTTCAAAATAAGAAATATAAGAAACGTTAATTTCCCATTCTTTACATTTGCAGTTTATACAAAACGCTATTTCAGAATTACAGTCAGTAAAGCAGGAAAATGTAACCCTGATGGGATCTAGAATCTGAATCTGGACTCCATCATTCATATTTTTAGCTACTGACTGTTTGACAGTAATAAAAAAAAAAGATGAGTATTCTTGCCAAATGTCATGATCGATGACAATGATTTAATGAAAAGCAGGCTAAGGTTTTTATGGGATTCTATATGGGATTCTTTTCTTCCATGTTCTAATACACACACATACAAACGACTAGTCCCGTCCGCCATGGCAGGGAGCCACCATATGTCAGCCCTGTCTGCCAATCCAAGCTACGTCCAGCTGCCGTGTCTCCTCAGAAGAATGACCTGGACCTGTGGGGTCTGGAGTCTAGCAGGGGTCCTTGAAAGACTCCTTGTTGTGTGGGACAGTTTATGATTAGCCTAAGTTGAGAAATCAAAAACGGCATGCGAGTCTCATGTTCTTGACGGCTGTCGCAGCTCATGCTAAAAGAAGCTATGAGTTTCTAACTGTAAAGCAGAGGTGTAGCCTAGCGTCTGAGCTACAGCAAGCAGGGACAAAAATCACACAAAATCTACAAGCAGTATTTCTCTAGCTCTAACTATATTTGTTGTATCTTAATCATTTTAATGTATCTGGGAAAAGCTGAAAATGTGTTTGGAAGCCATTAGTTTTGATCTCTCTCTCTGAAGTTTAGGCCGTTGGCAGAGCTTCCAGCAGCGTCTGTACTGATGGGTAAAAGAGGCTCAGAGAATGTCAGGCCAGGTCATCTAATCTCATTCCAACCATCCTGCCACCACTCAACAGCTAGATCCTCCTCTCTGGCTTTCCACCATGCGTCCCTGATCAGCATAAATAATCACACAAACACAAATTGCTGTCTTAGAATTTACTTTAAAAGAGTTTTTAAAAGAGCTATAAGATGATTTGATTCAGCTCTAATATTCACCAAAACCAACAGCAGACTCGCTGTCGTCACATGCTCGTAAATAGTTCGCCATTCAGTTTTGATGATTATCTTTAGCGTTGCGTCATTTACTATACATCCATTTACGTACAGTTATCTGAAAAGAATGCATTGGGCATATTTGGACAGCATGTCCCCCCGTCCCCTTGAAAAGATCTGATGCAGGGATAAATTCCTGCGTTTGCATAAGACCCTGTGTTAAATTAGCCTGATTTACCACAGAGGAAGAAAGACATGAACATCCCGTGTGTGTAACAGCAGGTGCTAAAGGATGATCCAAAACATGAATCATGTTCTTAGCATGATTTTCCAGCTCACGTTGAGCTTTAATAGGAATCTAAAATTAGCCCGTCCTGTTTCTGCCAAGCGCTGGACTTTTGTTTCTTCTTGTGCATTCTTTTGTAATATATGAGAAGCAGACAAATTTTTATATTCCTTAAAAAACAGAGAGGAAATGTCTTTAATTATCCTGAACCTGTCATCTGCTCAGATCAATAGAGCTGGATGACCGTTTACATTCATTTTGTTTTTTG
The DNA here is from genome assembly GCA_014773175.1 of Lucifuga dentata. NCBI lineage: Eukaryota > Metazoa > Chordata > Actinopteri > Ophidiiformes > Bythitidae > Lucifuga > Lucifuga dentata. The sequence continues at coordinate 15,406 of VXCM01002978.1, read as the reverse complement.
CTTTGAGCGGGTCTCTTTCTTTCTCTATTTTAAGTCTTTTGGTTTCTCTGCAGCACCAACTTTCTGGAGCTTTTGGCATTTGCCAAAAAGTAAATTGCGCCTTGTGATGCCATAGTTTGGTTAAATGGATCCATGTGGAGCCGTGCACAGCAGTGTGTGGGCGAAAAGTGCGGGAAAGTAGAGTGAGGTGATTTCAGAGTTTGCTGAACTCCACCCCCCACTACTGAACAAACTCAGGCTGCCTGGAAAGTCTTCTCCTGGGCAACATGTGGGATTCATTTAGACCTCCAGCCTCTCCCTCCATGGGTGTCTCCACCCTGTTTCCCCTTGTGTTGTTTTGCCAGAGAGACCATGACTGGTAATAAGTAGAAACAGAGCCGCTACGTCTTGACACCCTCAGCTAGAGTGACTTTCTGCTGTTCGAAGACTGAAAGGAAGACGCAGATAGATTCATTCATCATAAGGGCAGGTCTTCCATGTTCTTGTCTGGCTCAGAACCCAAATGAAGCAAAACCCAAATGCCCTCTCAGCAAGGCAAGGCAAATGTATATCTATAACACCATTCAAACACAAAGGCAATTAAAAGTGTTTTACAGAAACAAAATGCATTAAAACCACATTAAAAAGACAATAAGAATAAAAGAAAGCAATCTTTAAATACCAAGAGTAAAATAGGATAAAGTAAAAATAAAATAAGGTAAAATCAAATAACATGATCTGTAGTGTGTTTACAGCGTCAAATTAATTGGCTCCAGATTGAATTTCTGTGAAAATATTAAATTTTTGTTTTCTTAAAAGCAGTGCTAAAAAGAAAGCCTGGTTTTAAAAGAGTTTTACGCTAGAGACTTTTATTTTGAAAGGACAACCCTAGTTTTCATCTTGAAGCACACCACCGGTCACTGCATTTCCATCCAGCATTTTAAAACGACTTAGCATTAAACAACTTTAAAAAAGTGGATGGAAACGCTGCAAAGTCGTTTTAAGTCCGTAAGTCATTTAAAAAGCTGAGACGCTAAGCAGAGGCGGTTTAGCGGACGAGTCGACTCAATTAGAAACGACTTAAGAGGATGGAAACGAGTCAGTCGTTTAAATTGAGATTGAGTTTAAATTTAGATTTTATAACATTTAAATGTAAATAAGACTAAAAAAAAAGAATAAATAAAAAAAATAAAACCTTGCTTTTGGGAAAACAACAGACTTTTCGTAGAACTTTTTTTTTAAACTGTGGAGCTTGCTTCATTTTTTCATTATGATCATCAGAAAGGACGTCATCTCGAGTGCCTTTTATTTAGTAAAACACAGTATTTTAACTTGATTTTTTTTTTCTGGAGTGTGTTTCATTTCAGTGTTAAAAGATCTAAAAATGTCTCTGCAAAGTAAAGAAAAAGGATAATTTTCATGCTGAAACCTGCCGGTGGTTGGTGGTGAGGTGAGGTGATGCTCTGGAAGTGAAGTGGTCGCTCTGGTCTTTGAAGTCGTGGATCCTAAGGCTGCAGCCATGCCAGCCTGTTACTCTTTGGCCCGCTTCCTTTGTTGTTAGCTCCAGAGGCGACCTTATCCTGTCACAGCTGCCATATGAAATTATTTCACACCTCTCCAGACAGTTTATGAATAGGCATCAGTCTTGTATTAATATTTATTGAAGCCTGACCTGCCAAATGTCATTGCTTATAGATAGAAATGTGCTTTTTGCGTCCGGGCACCCACACATACACATACACACCCCAGGATAGCATAACCCTGATTACCATACAGCTTTTTCTGTAGCAACCAGGACGTTGTGCTTTTCTTGTGTAGCAGTTGTTTCCTCTGGTAAAATAACAAGAACAATTTTAAAGGACTATACTGGCGATTTCGCATGTTTAAACCCAATAAATACTACCCGTACCTCCATGTTACTGACAATTTCCAAAACATAAAACCATGTTTTAGTTTCCTCTTATTTTGCTAAATCCCCTGATCCTTCAAAATCAAACGTTCAGGTGTTACACCACCTTAAAATTCAATGTTTTGCCAGCTAACACGTACTGCACGTCTGAACGTAGAGGTGACGGTCATTGTTAATTTCTCTGTAAAAGGTATTTCCTGGCAGAGACATCTTCTGAGCCGCTCTCGTGTTGGATCGGTTAAATACTTTGACAAAAAACTTAATGACACGGCTGAGATATGTAGTGTAGAACATCGTCTAGTTGTTAAGATGTGAGGTTGATGTTTATATAAATGCATCCAGTAAGACAAATAGGTCATGAACTGCCCTGTTAGCTTCTCTAACATGTTGATGTCATCATGTAACATAAAGGGGACACTTACTGAGACAGGTCGTTTTCACTCCATGTGCACAGTGGTGCTGCAGCAAAAGAGAGAAGAAATGGACTAATGCGTTGTTTTGCTCATTACTGCACTGCAAAGGTTTAACCCTTTAAAACCGGAGTGGCCCAGAGCTGGACCCAGCACCCCGGATGTAGCATTCACAATGTTTTATAATCCCCGTTTCTCAATAAAATGGAGATATACGAACATCTACGGAAATCTTAGATTCTCCTGAACAAAATGAGCCCAAACATGACATTTTATGGCCACGTGATCCCGAGATAAATGTAATTAAAGCACCAGATAGCCTCCGAGCTAAAACCTAGCTTCGTCGCTTCTNGATCCCGAGATAAATGTAATTAAAGCACCAGATAGCCTCCGAGCTAAAACCTAGCTTCGTCGCTTCTTGATGACATAACTTCCGAGGGCGGTTTAAATTTTAAATCCCTCTCTGTGATTGGATGGTAGACTAGCAGAGGATTTGATTGATGGGTCGGTGGCCCTATCAGCTTTTGTATAGCCGTGGCATTCATAATGTTTTATAATCACAGCAACGGTGCCAAACGCCATAACTTTTTTCAATATGTTCAGTCATTCTAAATCTTTCAGCAGATACAGTTTACATATTTAGCAGCATCACAAAAGTTAATCCAAAGAGCTGCTTGTTATGTGCCTGAAATAAACACTTTGAAAAATGTATAACTTGAAATAAAATCCTCTGTTCACCTACATTTTTTTTAGTGTTTTTATTTTCATTGCTGAACCTGTGAACCTCTAAACTTGAAGCCAAACCGTTTCCCTGACAAATTTAAAAGCTTTTCTGTCAGTTGGTCCAAAGTAAATGACTCCCTTTTTCATATGTTCAGAGTAATAAGCCTTTACTTTTGGGTATGCCATTTAGGCAGAAATTGCTCAAAAACACCTTCGGTAGTAAAGGATTAAAAATAAATCCCTAATGAAAATAAGAACATGTAAATCTGTGTAATATGTTCCCATAAAATTCTTCTGATGCAGGCTGTAAATCTGACCTACATCGCATACTTTCACTAGCTTCACGTTTTATCAGTGCAGAGCCCTGAGATGGTGTCATGGGCATGATTCAACATATCTTTGAGCTCTACGTAATCCTGCATTCCACTAGCGAAGGACGTTAGTTCATGAAGAGGACTTTGTAGAAAGCTTCATTTTCAGTTTGCTCTGTCCTGAAAAGCCTAAATAAACCAGTATATGCTATGCAAATGTGCAGATTTGACAGTGGGACTTGTTTGGGAGTGCAGTCAGTGGCAGAGTGACATTTGTTTTGACTTTCCATCTGAATTTGAATGTGAAGTGACTTAAGTTTCATTCCTCCAGAATTGTTTTATTTGCCTGTTGTTGATTTTTCATAACAGAAAGAGACCTGGTGATATTTTTAACACAACTGGGACATTTGACATTATGAAATGTAGTAGATTAATACTCTTGATGTTGAGGAAGGAAGTTGTTGGCCACGGCGGTGACAGAGACATTACTCAGAGCCATCTGCCCGGCAGCAGCCAGACAGCTCCGAGCAATGGGTTTCCACTGTTTTCTTTGGACCAGCAGTGTGTAAAATTCTGCAGCAAAAACCCACAATTTGCCTGGTTGTCCAGCTGATGAGGTCATAGTCGCTGTATCTCTGAGTGCAAAACGAGAGCAGGAAGTTTATCTGCAGCGATAAAAAGCCTACGAACACTGTAGCCCCACTCTGTTAGCTTTGTGTTCATTAACCTTTTCTGTGTTTTAATGTGATACGGTTCACCTCAGTACTTCAACGAGTTAATTAGGTGGTCTGGTGTGTGTGTTGTGCGGTTACATTAGCAGGATCTGGTCACACAGCTCTTCGTGTTTAGGTGGTCTACATCCAGAGCCACGGAAGAGCCTTCATCCTGCCTTATCTCTTCCAGAGTGAGGATGGTTTCTGTTTGTTTTGCCTCGTCTCTGGGGAAATCTAACTATAAAGATAGAAATCTGTCTGTCTGTGGCACCATTATCTCTCAAACCCGCCACTGTGCGAAGTTTAAATTCAGCAGGTTTATTTTTCAGGACTCCAGGTCGTGCAGTGTCACATGTGAAGTTGTTTGGATGAGTGGTTCTAGAATTGACCTAGAATTGCGGGCAAAAAGTAGTCCGCGTGGCAGGATACGCTCCAGTCCAGTGCCACAGTCTCAACTCGACTACATACAGCAAACAAAGCTAGCTCAGTTAATGCTAGCACAGACCTTAGCACCAAAGAGACTCATCTTTCTGATAGGTTATTCCAGAACACCAATGACACAATATATTCCTGTCAAGCAAGGAGCCCCTATGAAGCAAGTGCCATCATCAAAGTCCTAAAAATGCCTGTAGTTTTTCTAAAATTATGGTTTATTGTGAGTTCAGGGCTAATGCTAAAGCTAGGTGACGCTAGTTTGAAGCTAGTTTGACGCTAGTTTGAAGCTGGTGACGCTAGTTTCTGCAGTTGTAATGTTAGCAATGGTTGCTGGATACCTGCAAAAGTTCTGTGCCGTCCGTAAACTGGAGCTAGCTGCTAAAGCTAGGATGTGGTGACTGTGATGGTCATTCTTGGCCTGTTAGCATAAAACCCCGCAGTTGTATCGCAAAATATGAGAATACTGAGTTAACAAGTGAATCTGGATGAGATATAAATAGTGACCAGTGTATGTGTAAATCACAAAGCCTCAATAGCGTCCTAGCTTTAGCGTTAGCTCTGAACTTACTGTTTTGGAAAACAACAGAATTGTTTGAAACTTTGACAGCTTCATATTGTCAGAAGAGGGAGAATGATGGCTTGGTCCACCATGGAATTGCTTAGTATGAGTTACTGTGGAGTCATTTGGAGTCTGGAACAGCACTATGAGAAATATTGCATTCACTTGAGGCTACTCAGACCTCTAATACACAATGTTGTCATGGTTCTTGTACTAAATGCTCTAAATAACAGAGATGTTGGGTTCATGTGCTGAAGGGTCGCTTTATCCCCATCAGGATCTTGGTTTGAGTCTTAATCCACCCTGCGCCTTAGCGATCTAATTCAATGACCTGGTTGCACCCAGACAGTTTAGCAACATAGACCATTTGATCAGAACTGATATGAACATCAGAGTTTGTTTTTCTCTTGTTGCACTATAACTCACCCCCATCACTCCTGCCCCCATCTGCCTTCTCAGCAGCGTGAATAATTGCTGAAGTCCTGATGAAAGTGCTCTGGAACCATTAGCCACACGGCTAAATCCAGCTGATCCCTCAAATTGTTTTAACAGTATCCCTGTTGACAGCAGTGCTGGCCTGCTTATGAACATGAGGAATTGATCACCAACGACCCCTAGTGCAGCTTTGTAATCTGGGTGGTTCTCAGCGTTAAAAACTATTAGACACAAGTTGTTTAATTTCTCCTGAGATACCAAGAGCTTCATGAAATAGTGACAAAATGGTCTGTATGGTGCTGAAGGCTGACAGATCTCCGTCCCGTGTTAAGATTTGTTGGACTTTCTGCAGACTGCTCAGGCTTTCATCTTTTCCGTGGAGGGCTGCAGCATCGGTGTGGATCCAAGTGGAATATTTACTCAGCTCAGTATCTCACCTTCTCCCTCTCACGCATTTTGATTGAAACTCTCTCAGTTCTGCCCTCAGATTTTAATAATGCAGCAGAGATAATGTACCTCTTTGCATTATTCCCGTGCGCTCCGCGGCTTTTAGCATCACTAAGTATCAGCCTGGATAACTTATGAATATCAATTACTTTGTTTTATTGGTCATTATGCGAGGCCATACCCAGCTCTGTACTCGTTGCCCCTCGCTGTCATCTTCCTCTGTAATGTGCTTTGTGCAGATGACAGTTGGTGTCAGTTTGTATTTCTCCCAGCCAGATTCACATTTCTGGAATTGAGTCATAATTTGTCTGAAGCCGTGGCTCTGCTGATTGAGTTTTGCTGCATTGCTACGGTTTTGTCAATAGAACCAACATGCTTTTTTAAAAAAGAAAAGATACCATAGCCATGATGTGTGCAACAGTGGATTTATTTTAGAAGAAGGTGCTTGGCATGTTAAACCCTTCAGACTTGTACCTGTGAGTTTAGCATGATATTTATTTTTCTGTCTTAATAAAATCATGCTTATCTGTGACAGCTTTGGTGTTCCTCCTCCTTCCTCCGCATATTTCTGTTTGTATTAATACACGTTGTGCTGCAAACTGAGACGGTATAACTGAGAATGTGTGAAGAATGTTATTAGCGAGGCTCAGGTCTCTCCTGTTGAACTCTGTCACACTTTGCACTCAGAACAAAGTTGTGTTGCTAAGGTGCATTTGAGGACGTCAGCTGCAAATATCGTACTTTATTTAACTCATACTGAGGGACGTTCAAGTTTCTCAAGTAAACATTAATGGTTAACAAAACTGTATTTAAGATACATTCATGCAGACATTTTTTTGGTAAAATCCAGGCGGTAGAAGTAGCTGCAGGTTATATCTGTGAATCATGACACTATATAAAAATATAAAAATATGACATGAGAAGCACAAACTGGAGCTAATTAAAGATCCAGGAGAGGACAAAGGACAGCACAACTGTTAGATTTGGTGGTGTTGTGTCTGGAGTGGCTGAGAAAAGGTCGTTCTGTCAGCGGGGGTGACAGGGAATGTGAGGACAGCTGCCCGTGGAGCTTTTCATGTGGCGTGATTGAGGTGTGGTGTCAGCTGGATACGTACTGATAAACTCTATACAGAGCTGAAGCTAAAGGGGGAAAACAGGAAGAAGTAAACATGCTCGCGTGCATCGTCCTGCTCGTTCCATAGATTCTAATCGAGTTGATATTTTAAAACATCAGGAATGTAGATCAGAGCTTCTGCTTTGCTGTTTCAGCAGCTTGTCATGATGTTAGTCATGTTGACTTTCACGTATTTGTCTGTCGCCACTGACTGCAGACTGTAAAATCACAGTAATGCAGAATTTTTATGGTAACGGGCATAACAAGGCTGTTCACATGTAAATATGTTTCACAGAATTTACATAAAGCTGCAGTATATCTTTATGTATATGAATAGTAGACTAACCAAACTATTGGTTAATCTACTAGCTGCTTTTTTAATTCTCTACCTGCAGCAGTTATCTCTCCTTTCTGCACAGGTTAGTAGTCAGGTGTGAAGGAGATGGGAAGTAGGTTTGTGCTCTATTGTGCATGCGTGAAATTGGCATGTAAAGACACAGGTGTCAAATATAACCGTTCACAACGTGTGAACACACTCAGGACTGACAAAATTTCATGGTAAATTCAATTAATTTCATTATAATCAAAGCCAGAGGAGACAGAGAGAAAGATGCAGACAGACTCACTCTCTCTCTCTCTCTCTCAATGAGAATAACAACATATTCACTCATATTTGTGAATGAATAAAATACCACATATCTTCTGACAGACCAACAGTATAAGAGCGTCATCATATCAGAGGTGTAGCTTATAGTGACCAACGATGTCAAGTTTCAGTGGAACAGGAAGGAAATTGCACTAGCCGAGTGACTCCATACATAAATAAAACAGTAGGAAATTAGGAGATAACAAGCACAACTCTGGCTGCTCTGCTGTAGCTTGAATGGTTTGAACATCATTTTAATTACTTCTCAGCACTATAGAGGGTGATAACACGCAAAAACACATAGATTTTGCAATATTTTCCAGTTTGCTTTACCAGCAATCTCCAAGTGCTTTTGTAGACAAACTATGAAAAGCGAGGACATTAACGTGGCTGCAGAAAGCGTGCTATTTTACCGTGTCTCTTAGTACTAATATGTTTGATTGCTGTTGTTAGCATGTGCAGTCCTTTGAATCCTAGCGTGTCTGCAGACGTGTTACTCCATCCTGACAATAACGGTGATGGGAATAGGGAACATTTTTCAAGCCGTGTCGAGGTGATGCCTCATGGTACACTTAATGAAGCAGTTAAAATGAGCAAGTGTATTGATCTTCCCTCTAATGGTTTATGCAGGAAGCATGAGCTAATTGTGTTCTGCTGTAGAGGCTTTATCATTGGTAAAGCTCATGAAGTAAAGTTTTATGTACTGGTTTCATGTGTGAGTTGCCTGTCTGGACATAACAGCAGAATTTCTCAGTTGCAGCATCTGTTTTGTACGTGCAGGTTTGAACATGATCTGTGCAACTTCCAAATCAATTACAGATCAGTCTATTGATCTATTGATTGATTAGAAGCAGTGATGCTATAGGTGTGTGTGGTTAGCATTAAGTAAACTCCACCTTTGATTCGCAAACCAAACGGGATGCTGTGAAAATGTTGTAACACATCAATCTTCACTTCAATGTTCAGATGAACACATGTTCAGGTTAGCTTGTGCTTTTATGTTGTCAGCATGTTGCTCCATTCTCCTGTTCAGCGTGTGAAGGCAGCATGTCTTCTTCACATCATGTGAAGCAGCATGTGATCATGTGATTTTTCACATGCTGTCTCTACATCAGATTCAGCTTCTGCTGTCAGTTTTCTTCTTCATGGATCAGATGATGCTAGGATCCACATTCATCTTTGTTACTCTGATTTACTTTGACACCATAGAAACTACTTCCTGTTTGGAATTTCTTTCTCTGGCCCCAGACATTTCTGACCAATGAGTAGAGAGAGTGTGCTCACATAAATTTTCTCCAAGATTTTGGTTCGGTTGAACAGTTTGCTTTGTGAAACCAAAACAAACCAAGCGGCAAAGGCAACATTGAGACAAGTTAGTCCCTTATATATATATCTATATATCTATAGATATATATATATGTATATCTATCTATCTATCTATCTATAGATATATATATATATCTATAGATATATATATAGATAGATAGATAGATATACATACATGTATATATATACGTATATATGTNTATCTATAGATATATATATAGATAGATAGATAGATATACATACATGTATATATATACGTATATATGTATATATACGTATATATGTATATATACGTATATATGTATATATACACACACACATATATATACATATATATACGTATATATATATATATGTATATATATATCCTTGATGTCTTGCTCCTTGATGTCTTGCACGTCGGAAGAGGCATCGTAAAGTAGTGCGCCATTCATTATTACGAATCATTGTAGGTAACTCAAATTTTTAATGTAATAGGCTTTATGACTGTCGGTTTGTAAGTACCAGTTGTTTGTAAGTTGGACGTTGTAAGCTGGGGACTGCCTGCCTGTATATATACACATAATCAAGCAAACATTAGTCTAAGCATAATTCCTCTGCACACTTTTCTAGAACAACAGACCTGCTGTTGTCTTTATCTGTTCCATGCACACACTCTTAATGCATTATAAGTGTGTGTTGTAGCTGCTTTAGATTCAGAGCCCAGAGAGGCAGTGACAAGGGCTGCCATTCACACACTTCACTGTGCTCATTTACAATCTGCTCTCCACGTTGCCAGGCTAAGTGGTGACTGAGCGAGGCCTATTTTTAACCCGGCCTGTAACTGGAGCACGCCGCTCGCTCTCTTATTCACACGGCTAACAGGGCCAGAAGGCGGCTCGTCAGTCGGCTGCTGTGGACGAGTAGTTTAAGTTCATGTTAATCTTTCCCCTTCAAGTGACGTTCAACCGTCCCTTTAAATCCCTTTTTAACAGATGTACAGAAGAGGATTTTCATTTACAGAACAGCGTGGTCGACCCTGTATCTGCACAGTGCTATAAATGTTGCTGCTGGGAGCTTTTAGGAGTTTTAGCGCTTTAGGATCCCTCCACAGTCATCGAGAGGGACTCCGTGGTGCCTTCAGGAACCTTTTCAGGAAATTTCAAGAAATTTCCTGTTTTGCACCAAAGAACCAGAAGCCACTGTGGTATAAGAACTAGTTCTTGACCCCTTTTTTTGTTTTGTTTTTTTAGCTCCTGCTCCTGGTAACCTCTGATTGTTCAGGAACTGAACCTCACTGATTGGTCAAACAAGCTTCCCCTTTAAATACTTGTTCTTTAGCTTATTTTTTGTACATAGTGAAACAGCAACATACAGGATCATACCAGTGATTTTGCATGTTTGAACCCAATAAATACAACCCTCATACACTTCACATTACTGCTGACCTTTTTCTACAACATAAAATCATATTTTAGTTTTTGTATTATTATGCCAAATCCTCAAATCTTTCAAAGTCAAATGTTCAGGTGATTCACCCACCTTAAAATTCAATGTTTCGCCTGCTAACACTTATGCACGATTGTAGAAGACACGGTCATNACCCACCTTAAAATTCAATGTTTCGCCTGCTAACACTTATGCACGATTGTAGAAGACACGGTCATTTTATTTTCTCAGTCAAAGCGGTCTTCTGCTGGGACTATATTTCCTGGTGGAGGAATACATTTTCTTCTGTGCAGCTCCATGTTGGATCAGTTAAATTAAGTAACTTCAACAAAAATTGTAATAGACGTGTTCACTGTAATTCACCAGAACTTGGAATTCTTATAGCATGAGGCAGTTCTAAGACTGTTGTAAAAAATAAAATGGATAGAGACTTCACTTGCTCTAATTTCCAGAATCTTCACTGTACTTGAAGCCTGGTGGGAATGTGAGCAAAGAACTTGCTGAAGGAACCACAGACTTCCTACTCTGGACAGGTCTGCGTGAAGTTGTTGCTAATTTTAGATCCCACAGGATCCGAAATATTGCTCCAAAACCACTTATCCGCCATGCCCAGACTTTCTTTACCTGCAGACTTTGGTTTGTTCTGGTTAAGGGAGGTGATGGGAGCTGCTTTGGGATGATGCTTTGGTCTGGATGTGAGACTCCCATGGCTTTTTGAGCTGACTGTGCTGGCTATCTGCCAGTCATTATCTTCAAACCATATCCAGACGACATTTTTATCACCCTATCTGTGTACAAACTCAAGAGCCCAACATGGCCAGTTTACTGAGCAAACGGCTCAGATGAACTGTATCTATCTCCACTTGAACATTTCCTCCCAATGTGATGTCAAGTATCGGAAAGTGCAAACATTAATAAATCTTGGGACTCTTCAGCATCCCGATAGAGACTTTTACTTCCTGTCATGAGCTGTTATCCCTGTTTAATGCCGTATTCCACACGGTTCTTCTTTGCATAAGGTCAGGTGATCATCAGTCGACTCGTAACGCCTGGCTGTCGTCTCCATTGGGTATGAATGGAACAGATGGGCCTGGGGCTTAAGTGGGGAGGTGACTCTGCTGATGGCACCTGTGTATCACGAGGGCGTTTCACACTCTTTAAGCTGAGTGTCCAGATACCACTTATTAATGTAGGCTGAAGATAAATCAGTCTCAGCTGTGGACCAAATGTTGATGACTAGGAAAGCATCCCAATTCCATTTTTGATCCATGTTATTTCATTTTCCCAGCATAGTAAACTTTTTCCTGTTTTCATTTTATTTCTCCAGCCCCCAGACATTTCTGAACCAATGAGAAGAGCAAGAGTTCTCACGTGACTTCTGCTGATATATTTTGGTTCGATTGGATTTCTTCCTGTGTGATACTGAACTAAACTAACTAATAAATGCAAAACACCCTTAGAACCACCAAGTCCTTTCAGTATTTATAAAATTTTCTGCAGGGGAATATGTTTAACTTTACTTTTCCAAGCAGAAAACTTTGTCCATACAAAAAAAAAAAAAAAAAAAACTTAAATCATTTTCATTTTTTCATGGTTTATTCTGTGAATTTTACTATGCATGCAGTAGTTTCTCCCAGAGTTTCTCCACATGTATTGATGGTCTAAATGTTTTCTAAAAGCCATAATGCCAAGAACAAATCAATTACTTGTGCTGAACTGTATAGATGTGAACTTTATTTTAAAACTGTTATATACTGTATGTCTAGTTGGAGATCTAATATCTCTGCATTCATTTCTAACATGCGACGGTCAGAGTGGACATTGATGTTGAATTTTCTGAAAATGTGTTTGTGTAGCTGATGATGATGATCATGATGAAGCTTATCTCTGCTGAGTCATTGACTCTGAGATGCTGCTGAGGCGGCGGCTTGTCAAATAAAGACATTCTTTCTGTTGTGACGCAGCACAGTCTGAATCAATCTGAATATGGCAGACTTCCTCATTAGCCTGTAATGGAGACCAGTCCTCTGTTCTCTGCTTACACCTGCTGTGTTTGAGAGGAAATGAAGCGTCGTAGCGGCGCTCCGTCGTCTCGGTCCTTCTGGTCTCTTTGATGCCAGGCCTAATGAGGCCTGCATTATGCCACAGCTGGCACGGGCTCGGTCTAAAAACCTGATGCCGACTCAGGAGATGAGGATCAGCTATCAGCTGAAGGCTCGTCTCCTTCCAGAGTCCACTGTTTAGCTTGATGCGCTTTTGTTCAAACACCCACACATGTACCTGTGTGTACCTGTGTGTACCAAAAACTGCAGTATGCACAAGCAAATAATTTTATTTATTTTTCTCCCAATTTGGAATGCCTAAGGCCTGTTTTGCTGGGCGTTCCATTAATGAGCTGAGCGGTGACTCATAACATCACGCCACCTTGAGTGCCGCGCGCCACTCGAAATCTCTGTTTTGACACGGCGCTCAAAGTTCAACCAAATTCAACTTTGACCTTTCCAACACGCAACCAATCAGAACAGCTGTACATCACGTCAGCAGAAGCGCCACAGCGATGGAGGAGAAGCTTATAACCCGTGTAGAGCAGTTTAGAACGGTGACTCAACATTCGCCATTTTTTCGCTTTTCTTCCCCGAATGAGAACAGTCGGAGCCTTCTTTGTTGCGATGTCCATGTTGCTACCCAATTTGACCCAGAAACCCGGTTGGGACCATGAATGTGCAAAGATCGCCCTTGGTAACCATCAACATGTCATTAGCAACAAGCGCTTCCTGTCAGCACTTGGTTGAGGGGCACTGCTCAGACTCATGAACAAGCAGAGCGCTGGATGCCGAGCTCAGCGGCAACGCTCAACGCTTAGCATGGTCTAATCCCCATGCTTCCATTAGCCCTTGTTACCGTTGACTCCACTGTTGGCCATGAAGGGGCGGGGTCAGCATGTGATGTCATCAGCCACTTATCTGCACCTGCAGGAGTCTATAGTTGCATTGTTGGTGTATGAGGTTTGCAGTATCCCCCAAAGTCTCTCTCTCTCTCTCTCTATTCATGCATGCACTTGACCGACCAGGACGAGTCGGTAGTCCAACAAAAAGGACGAGAAATCTTCACCATCTTCCTGCCAAAGTTGTGTCTGTAGAACACATGACCAATCAAGAGGTGCAGATACTGAGGATGGAATCCTCCGACTCGATTCGAGTGTTTCAGAAATACAAAACAGGGCAGGAAGTGATATTCTGATATTCTGACACTATGATGATACAGATATAGACTAGCAAACAACAAAAAAACGTGGAAAATTTCACCTCTATGAAGACAAAAATATGTAACAGCAGCAGGAATGAGGAAGACATGACCAGGAAAAATATGTTAAAAGCTTTTATTTTGATGGGCAGGAGGAAGACAACTTATGAGCAGCTTTTATTAACACAAAGTCTTCATCAAAGATTAAACAGATTAAACTAAGATAACATACTTTACATAACCAGTCAGGAAGGCTCTTTATCATTTATTTGTTGTTCGAATCCACATAATAAAGGCTTTTAAAATCTTCTTTTCAGCACAGACAGAGAGAAATTTTGGATTTTTTTTTTTTTTTTTTTTTTTTTTTTTTTGCAAATTTTGTGAGACTTTAACCATGGAATTGTGAACAAAGTTAACAACTGCAATGATTACTAGCTTTGCACACACACACACACATACACCTGCTCTTAGTCATACATTTAAACACACGCATGCGCACACACACCTGCTCTTAGTCATACATAACACACACACACACACACACACACACACACACACACACACTGGCTGCTAGAAAAACAGTGGCAGCTGCAGAAACTGGACACTTTGCTTCAATAGTAAAATTCAGCAGGTTGTTGTAGCATTTTGCAGGATTAAGATTATATTATTCATCATTTCGAGGCACAAAACAAAACCTTTGGCCCCAGTTTTACATTCATGTAAATGCTGTAAAATATTCAAAAATGTCCTGTTTGCAGCGCATTATTTAAAAATGACTGGATTTGAACGTATGACTCAGACCTGCAGCACTTATTTTGTGGCTGAACTCTGCAGTCTGTGAGAGATTCTGCAAAGTAATCAGACGAGTAAACGGGAGTGAAACATTATCTTTTGGCTAGGAACGAATATCTAATTTATTTATATCAAAAATTAATCAAAGTAAGAATTGGATACTTTTCACAAATTGCTCAGCCGTGTTTTTGGTGGAGGTAATAAAAGCTCCGTTTGCCGGAATGAAAGCATTTGTCACTGCCAAAGTGAGACACTAATCTCATTAATAATATGATGCTGGATGGGTTTCAAATAATTTTATTGGGTCTTTGGGTAAACGTGGATATTTACAGGGAATTAAGTACTGCAAATGTAATAATAGATTCCTCTTAGCATAAAACGACAGAAGAATGTAATGACGCAGTGAGAGCACTTTTTCACGAGACCACACTGAATTTGATTTGTGTGTGTGTGGTATAGTGTGTATCAGCACTTATGAGATGCACAGGTCATGTGTCGGCAGGAGCAGGAAGAACGCCGCTTCTCTTTCTGTGAGTTTTGGACACACACCTTTTATTTTACATCAAAAAAAGTTGCACTATATTCAGAGGTGTGTTCCATTTACTCCGTTACATTTACTTCAGTAACTTTTTTCACAAAATTGTACTTTACTGAGTAGTTTTATTGCAGGATACTTTTAACTCATACTTGAGTATATTTATGAAAAAAAACATATACTTTTACTCCATTACATTTGGTCACACTCTTTGCATTACTTTTTTATTAATTGCGAGACATCGCTCCGAAAATTCTCCACTTTCTCCACTGCAGCAGAGAAAGTGAAAGCGACTGCTCCACTGTGTGTGTGTGTGTGTGTGTGTGAGAGCTTTGTCTGTCTTAACTAGCTGCTGCTGCTAATGCTAACTCAAGTTTTCCTGTTCTATTCTGAGTAAATTC
>VXCM01002977.1:29230-62277 GCA_014773175.1 Lucifuga dentata | reverse complement strand
TTGTTGTTGTGACTGCATGTTATGCTCAAACTAATGAAGCAGAAAAAACTCCCAACACCCTCAGAGATGAAAGCCAGTGTCAAAAACTTCCAGATCATCAAATCAGCACCGTCAGTGTTGATTTGACAAAAATGGCTTCAACACCCAATTTTGACACCAACTATTTAGTTGACCGGGTGTCAAAAGAGGCAAATTACACCAAATCCATAGTTAGATTAACTCCAGACGTAGTTGGATTGACACTCTTTTCATCAACACCAGAATTTTAACTCTGCTGAATTTGCTGTGTAGTGCTGCACCTTTCACTTTTCACACTTTTCTGGGATGAGGCTCCAGGTGACCCAGCTCACACCTTACATGACGTCTGACCACCTCTTTGTCCCCACATGACCTGAGACTGTAGGCTGGGGTCATCCTCTCCTTAACCTACCGTGGACATTTCAGCAGAAAATCATTTGATAACAGTAGAATTTTGTAATCTTTGCATTTTTTTATGTTGTAATATCATGAACAGAAATGAGTAAGCCACCACCCTTAGCTACTGCCCTTGTGGTGACCTACAGTAACAAATCCCCACCATCTAGTGTTATAGACTCAGTTTGTCTTTCATTGATTAATCCTGTTTACTGTTGAATCAGCTACTGTTCTATCAGACCTGAGAAACATGTCAGTTAAGTTGTTCAGAGTCCAGTTCTGATTATATTTACAAGGAAATCTGTTGTTTTTTAAAATTTCATATCTGGTCTTTTAATTTCCTTACCAGGTCGCACTAAGTGTTTTGTACATTTCAATCTCCCACCTTCTGTTTGTAAATATATTTGTCCTGGGTAGATCTTTGCTTGAGAAGTCTTATGTTTCTAAAATGATTGTTATGTACTAAAAAGGACAAAAATAAAATGTACTTCATTTTAGCATTATTTGAAGCTGACGCTGTGACTGATATTTTATTGGTCTTGTATTATTAGAGGATTCATAGATATTTTCTATTATTAATTTCTATACTTGTTTAAAAGTAGTTCAAAATCATTGTACATAAAACCTTTCCACAATTTTTCTTTCTACAGTCAAGAGTTGTAAAATAAGTTACTTATAATAAAAACTGTAGGGAACTACATTTCTGTGTCCTGGTATTCACTGGGTTGTTTTCCTAATAAAAAAAAAAAAAAAAAAAAAAAAAGATTTTCATTCAGAACAGTAAAAATGAGTGAAAATCACACATTAAAGGACCATACCAACCAGTTTGCATGGTTGAGCCTAATATATTCAATTTTCATACACATAACTTTACTGACAATCACTTCCCAAAGCATACTACTGGAATGGTGCAGTTAAATAAATGTTTTTCCTACCTTCCAGATCGCCATTGGTTTCAGTTTATTCTGGTAATGTTGTTAAAATCAACTTATTGATACTTGAAAAGTTCTGGAAATAGGTAATTCATCATTGTGAACAAGACATGTATTCTGCTTTTTTTTTTTTTTTTTTTTTTTTTTTTTTTTTTTTTTTTTTTTTTTTTGAAGTTACATAATTTTAGCATTTAAGCACAATAAAAAGCGTGGAGTGAATGTATGTCTACACCGGGGAATATAGTCCCAAAAGAAGACCTGTGTTTATCGAAAAATTTTAATGACAGTGACTTCATAAGGCTGCGTAACTATTAGCAGGTGAAACATTGATTTTTAAAGTGGGTGCATTGCTTGAATATTTGAGTTTGAAAGATTAAGAGATTTTGCAAAACATCAGGAAAACTGAAATACAGTTTTATCCTTTGGGAAANTTGAAAGATTAAGAGATTTTGCAAAACATCAGGAAAACTGAAATACAGTTTTATCCTTTGGGAAATGGTTGTCAGTAACATAACATGTATGACAATTGAATATATTCGGCTCAAACATGCAAAATGGCCGGTATGGTCCTTTAGTTACTCAATATTCAGAGTTCTGAATATTGAGTAACTAAAGGACCATTTCTCTTTTAGCACAATTAGTACACTAAAAAACTTTGTATGGTTAGATTTGTATCAGGAGTTATTTCTTTTTTCTTTGTGTATTAATCATACAGATTGTTTGCCCTCAGTATGCTATATTACTACTTCCATGTCACATAGAATCACCTTTTAAAAACAGTCTAATTGGTTCTAATATTTGGTATAATCTATTGGGGTAAAAACAATGCCATGAATATCAATACAAACTAAGGCCAGTACAACAATACTGCAATAACTACTGCCTTTGTGAAGTTTCGTCACAATTATGAGATTGTTGTTTCTCCACCCCCATTATACCTCATAAAGCAAAACAACAACACTACAAGCTGTTTTGACATGGTCCCAACAAAAAAGTAACATTCTAAGCTTCCAAAAAGTAGGAATTAGAGCAGAGATATTGAATGTGATTAGACTGTACAGTTGTCTATCTATTTGTTTTATGTAAGAAACCATTCTCTCAGAAAGGAGAAGGTTCAAATCCAATCTTCTTTACACACAACTCTCTCTGAATATGAAGGATTGATTTCTCTCTGTGCGAGTTTTTATTTTTACCTGTGACCAGCAGCTGCTATTCAGTCAATCCAAAAATAAGATGTCTTCATGTGCATGTAACTTTGCAGGACACCATTAGACTTGTGACTGAGCCGCATTACTGCCACAATTGAAGATTAGCTCAGCCGCTAAATTTGACGCTCAAGACATCCAACCCTCAGCCAGTCAAGTTGAAGACTAAATGTTTGATGATTCAGCTGTAGTGAATCAAATTTAATCCTACTTTATTGGAACAATGACGGTGAGTGGCATGTGACTTCTTGTTCAAATATTTTTAAAAAATATTGTGTTAAAATACATTAATGACAGTGGTTTTATCTTTTGATTACAGGGTTTTGTTGTCTTTCTCTTGCTGATCCCACTGTCACTCAGCTCTCCAGTGTTTCTACCAGTTGATTGCAATGATCTGTACACCAGAGGTTTTGGTAATAGTGGAGTGTACAGCAGGACCAGTTTCCCCAGTCCAGGTCTACTGTGACATGGGTTGTGGGGATGTACCTGGTGGTAAATGGACAGTATGTATGCTTAAATATAGGCAGTTTTAATAGACTAACTCTGATACTTCATTCCCTTCATTTCTCATTTCCCTTCCCAGCCCAAATTAAGCCTCAGTTTACTAAAAACATTTTGTGCAGCTTTATCCAAGTATTCACATGAGCTGTTTGAGAAAATGCAAAGGATATTTTATGTTTTTGGAGGTGCATAAAGACTATGCAGATAACTTTAGTAATTTGGCAGAGTGCTAAAATGGATTTAGATGGATTATTTCAGCAAGTTTGAAGTTTTAACTTGCATGGCTGGGAATGTTTCTTTTAAGCAAGCTGATTGGACAATCAGTCTATCACAGAAAAGCTGCTGGCAGACAAGCCTTAACAATGCATTTCATTCCAGATCATTCAGCGAAGGATGGATGGCAGCATCAACTTTTACCGAGGATGGGACCACTACAGGACTGGTTTGGACAAGCGTCTGGAGAATACTGGTTGGGTAAGTGTTAATTCACACTGATTCTGGAACTTTTTCAGGTTAGCAGCTAAGATTTTAGTGGTTACATTGTTTGCCACTGGTTTGAAGCATGTTTTACTGAAATCATGTTTACTTCACAGCTCAAGTCAAGGCAGATCATTCAAAACTAGAAAGTGCAGTTCCTGAATAAACTGTGAGGTGATTGCATGCAGAAACTGCAGCTTGAACGATCATTCAAAACCAAATGAAACTTGCTTCAAACTGATTGAAAGTTGCTTCAAAAGAAGTATGTAGCATAAGAGTATAACAGGAGATAATTGAGGAAAGAAGAGAAGATATGAAGATACTTTGGATACTCTGCATGCAGTTTAATGGGGAATTGTTTTAAATGAAGTTGAAAAATGTGCTTGAGTAAGGTCGAATACTTTGAAAAGTATAAAAGATTTTTAAAAAAAATCATGTTGACGTCTTAAAGTACACATCAAGGTGAACACTATGAAGATGAAGATTTGAAGTTTCTATCTTGAGGAAATGGTTGAAATATAGTAAAATAGGAAATTTTGGAAATTTTGAAAAACATGATTCAAATAAAGGTGAATATTTCAGAAAATTTGAAAGATCTGAAAATTCTGTTGACACCCTCTAGAACGTTCTTCAAGCTGAACATTTTGAAGTTGGTTTGAAGTTTCTACCTTAAACAGTGTGGAAGTAGTTGAACGCAGAATACTGGAAATTTTGGAAAGAAGTTGGTTTAAATAAAGTTTTAATAATTCAAAAAAGAATGAAAGATAGGGAAATTCTGCTGACATTCTGTTGAAAGTTAGAAAAAATCAGAATCCGTTGAAAATTGGAGTTGGAGATTTTTTTAGTAGCCATTTAGTTGCCGTTCAGTTTTTTTTAGTCACCATTAAATTGCCGCTGAGTTTTTTTTTAGTCTTTTTAGTTGTTTTTTTTTTTTTTTNTTTTTTTTTTTTTTTTAGCAGCCATTCAGTTGGCATTGAGTATTTTTAGTAGCCATTTAGCTGTTTAGCTGCCATTGAGTGCTCTTTAGCAGCCGTTCGGTTTTATTAGTAGCCGTTTAGTTGCTGTTGAGTTTTTTTTTGCAGCCATTTTCCTTTTTGCAGCCCCTTTTCTAAATTTTTTATTTAATCGAACCCAGGACCTTCTTGCTGTGAAGCAACAGTGCTAACCACTGAGCCACCATGCCGCGTGTTTAGTTGCTGTTGAGTTTTTTAGCAGCTGTTTAGTTGCCGTTTAATTTTTCTAGTAGCTGTTTAGTAGCCATTTAGTTGTGAAGTTTTTTTAGTAGCCATTAAGCTGCCATTGAGTTGTTTAGAAGCTGTGTAATTACCATTGAGTTGTCACTGAGTTGCTATTGAGTTTTTTTTTGTCACCATTTAGTTGCCTTTGGTTTTTAGCAGCTGTTTAATCGCCAGTTAGTTTCCCTTAAGTTTTTTAAATAGCAGTTAAGTTGCCGTTGAGTTTTTTTAGTAGCCGTTTAGTTGTCATTGAATTTTTTAAGGAGCCGTTTAGTTGCCATTGAGTTTTTTTAGCAGCCATTTAGTTGCCATTGTGTTTTTCTAGTAGCCACCGTTTAGTTGGCGTTGAGTTTTTTTTAGTAGCCGTTGGCGTTGAGTTTCTCATTCCTTCATACTAAGTTAAAGTATGAAGGAGTGAGAAGAGCTGAACGACTGGAAATTTTGAACAATTTCTCCATTCATTTTGAATGGGAAAATTTCAGGAAGAAAAGTGGAATATTTTGGAAAGTATGAAAAATATAAAAATTCTGTTGACATCTGATAATGCCGATAAAAGGTTGAACAGGATGAAATTGGTTTGAAGTTTCTAGGTTGAACAGTGTGGAACTAATTAGGTGTCAAAAAACTGAGTGGAAAGAAAATAATAATAAACAGTTAAGAGAACATAGGGTTATTTGCAATGCATTCACCCCAACTAAAAGTCTTAATCTTAGAATTTCCTTTTGTTATGTATGGCATTTCTCTGTTATGTGTCTTTGCTGCAGTCCTTGTGTCTCTTTTAGGTCTAGAGAATATTCATCTGCTCACTCTAAGAAAGAACTACGAATTGAGAATAGAAATGGAAGACTCTGAGGGGGCAAAAGTTTACGTCCAATTCTCATCCTTCTCCGTTGGTCCAGAGCAGGAGGGCTACAAGCTCAGTTTCAGTGGATTCAAAGATGGAGGAGCTGGTGAGTCTAAGGCATTGTGAAACTGTAGCTTCAATGTTGGACCAGAATATAGGACAGTTTTGTAAAAAAAAACAAACAAACAAAAAACACTAATTTAAAATATGCTTTCATTATTTTGTTCCAATTTCATTTTTTTTTTTTTTTTTTTTTTTCAGGAAATGCATTGAATGAGCATAATGGTCAGAAGTTTTCTACATTTGACAAAGACCAGGACACTCATAATGTAAACTGTGCTAAGACATACCTGGGAGGATAGTGGTATGGAGAATGCCACAGTGTAAATGCCAATGGTCTGTATTTATGGGGCAGCTCAACCTATGGGATTGGGATCAACTGGGTATCTTGGAAAGGATATGAATATTCTCTGAAATCCATTGCAATGAAGATAAGACCTACACAGTAATGTGGTGAATAAGTAAAGACAATTTTGATTGTTTTAAAATATACATTATTATATATAATACACATTTTTTTATTTGCGCTTGAATATTATTATGTGTTATACTATATTGTAGTGAAAGTAGTATAGTATAATGAACTACTGTAATTATTTAGTATTTATTTCATCTTCTATTTATTATCATACAGTTTTCATTTTTGCCTCTGCCAAGGAAGTTATGTGATGACCGACATTTATTTGTGTTTGTTAGCAGGGTATCTCAAAAAGTTATGGACATATTTGAATGAAATTTGGGGACACTCAGATAATTTTGAGAGGAAGAAGTGATTTTGGAGGTGATCCAGATTATATTCTGAATCCAGAAGAAGTTTTAAGCTATAAAATCAATGCTAATGTGCCAATTTGTTATTGTTGTTTTTGTTGTTGTTGTTGTATCCAAATTTTTAGAGACTTTTTGTAGGGTCATTAAAAAGAAATACTTTCAGTGATATTTGAGTCACATTCATGACACTTTGTGGAAGATCTTTTGGATATAGAAAGAAGGAGAAATCACCTCTAATTCTAATTAGAGGTGATTTCTCCTCTAATTCTAATTCTTCTAATTCTAATTAGTAATAAAAGAGCAACAGATGCCTTTATTGTCATATTGCCTTTTCTTTTAAGCATTGCATTACACATGAATTAACTCTGAAACATGAATAAAATGTTTCATTTAGTAGGATAGTGACCATAACAGTTATAATGACAGTTATAATTTTGCAAAACAGCTGGTATGGTGACACTGAAGAACCTGTAGGTCATCAGTTACATTCAGGAGTGAGCTATTCCTGTCCTTATCTTGCTCCACAGATATCACATATTGATATCACAGATTGATATCACATTATTTATTACATTACATATTATTAAATGTCACAGTTGTTAAATGTTATGGTTTTGTTTTCTTTCACATATAGCAGACTCAAGTGTTATGTATAGGACACATGTACATGTGTTTATGGTTTCTAAAACATAATGCGTGAGAATTGGACCAAGACCTGAGGGAGGGTTTATACAGTATCTTTGTCATGCAAGAAAAGAGAAGAAATCCTTTAAACTATACAACTGAAAGCTTGTCCTCATCTCAGGTTTACACTCAATGTTCACTCAAAACAGAGTGATAATGAAGTCTTTTCTAAAACATAAAATGACAGGGGCTTTAAAAACACCAGTTTAAGGTATCTCCTTTGTGTCTTTATGTAGTATAGTTATGGATAATTTTTGTAATTATGCTGTACATTGATGTATAGATTATATAGAATTTCCACCACATCTGTAACTTTAGATGGCTAATATCAGAATGTGGAAAACAGAAAGTTCCAGGCATTTCACAATTTTTTGCACACCCTTTTCTTCAGTATACGTCAAACATTGCAAGTTTTAATCTACTTTTACTGTACAGATATTCCTTACCTGCTCAAAACCTGTATGAAATATTGTTTAAAACAAGTCATTCAACATATTTCTGTCAAACTGTTCAGCTGTTCTCTGATCAGGATGAAATTAAAGTCAATTTAAAGTGACAGTATCTGATTAAAAATACAACATTTATAACTTTGCAGAGAATTTAGAAAAAATGTAATGCTCCATACTGCTGGCCTTATTATTTGATCAATCAGTTTGATCAATGATAAGATGCATTGCTGTATGACTAAACAAGATTATGTGAATCTACTGGAAAAATTGGACCTGGCTCTTAGTATATGTACACCATTGTAAGTTGGGAAGTTAACATTTTCTGAAGTGTGTGTATTAATTTGACTTACTTTTGTCTGGATTACTTGATTTCTTTGCTTTTAAAATGTCTAATAAAGTTTATTCTAATGACTACAATTTATTTGACCAAAACTTATTTACAATGATTAATTTTCAAGTGATATTATTTTCATCCTGTCACATGTTTTCCATGTAACCTGATCTAGGACCAAACCAAACCAGATCAAACAGGCATGTATAATGGTTTCCTTTCTTTCCTGGTTTTTGTGCCACAGCTCTGTTCTTTTTTGTCCTTTGATTGAAAGCATCTTCTTCTTTCTCCCCCCCCCCCCCCNCCCCCCCCCCCCAAAAGCATCTTCTTCAAAGGATGTAACTGGAATGGGAATAGTATCCAGGGTTTAGGACATTTACAGATTACAAAACAGGTGTCATGTAGACTGTGCTAACAAAAGGCAATTCCCTAATGATGAGAACTTAACTTAGTCCAACATTTCTGCAAGCAAATGAGAAACCAAGATGTGGAATTAAGAGAAATAAAAATGAACCTTAACACTGTGTACAGGGCAGATGGCCCTTTTTGATTTTCATCATCACCCCTTAGAGAGTCTGTTGCTGCCCAGTTTATCTACTTGTTGCTTTTGTTCATCACGACGCATTATCTGGTTTGTGTTAAGAAATCAGGGAGTGGTCTGGGGTTTCTTTCATAACCCCAGACAGGATAAATAGCAGGGTCACACCATGCTACACAGACCAGTTTTTGAAAGTTTAGGATCCAAAAAAGTCCAGTTTCTCTTCCCAGCTTTTTGGAAAAAAAAATAAAAAATTGGCTGTAAACCTGCCACCATTCAAGATATTTTACCTTGATCAATAGAGATTTTAGGGGAAGAAATTCTATGTGAATGTTATGTGATCAATCGTCTCACTGAACAGACATGGCTCGTATAATTCTTAGTCAAACAATGTGTCTCAGGATTTACATTTCAGGACTTGTTTTCCTCCTGCTGGTGCAAACAATTGAGGCCAGAGTTAGGTAAGAAACACTGCTGCATTTGAACAAAATTACAGACTAACAACATGCTTCATGGTGTCATAATAATTTATCAATAATCAAAGCAGTCTTGCCTTCACAGGTCGCATTGAATATTGCCAGTACAAAACTTTTGTCAGTTTATGGGAGGTATCCACAGATGTGTGAAGACGTTAACATATAAATCACATTTTAGGCTCTGGTGCAGTGATTATGAAATATAATTTGCCTCTTAATTTCTTAATCTCTGCCCCATTGTAATTTTACACAGAAATTGCACTGAGTTGGATTTCTGTACTGAGACAGCACAGTGCCTGCTGTTTGATCCAATCTGTGAAAATGAAAACTATGAGGTGAGTTCATCTGCACAGGAGAGAAAATGTGTCATAGTTCAGATGCAAGAAACCTTCAAGATCAAGTTCATGTCACCCAGGTGCGTCATTATGGCTCGGTGAAATGGGTGTCAACTGATGAGACATCCAGTTTTATGTGGATGGCAGCAAATGAAGCCTTCAGAAGACTGTATCAGCACATCAGTGGTGACAATGAGAGTGGTGCGTCCATGCATGCATATACTGTATGTGTATGTATGTATGCTTGTATTTTCTGTGTCTATTGATGTTATGGGGATTGTGTTTATTTCTGTTGAATGTCTGTTTTTATATTTATCTTTAGGACAAAAGATTGACATGGCATCTCCTGTCATTGTTAAAATTAAGAACAAATTCGGAAAAAAGGATTACATAATGAGTTTCTTGCTGCCAGCTGAACATCAGGAGAATCCTCTCAAACCTAACAACAGTAAGGTGGGCTTCTCGGAGAAAAAAAAAAAAAAAAANAAAAAAAAAAAAAAAAAAGAAAAAAGACAACTGAATATCGTTTGTGTGGCTCTTGAAGGTCAACCTGAACTTCTGGCTCATAATTAAATCTCATTAATTTGCAGGTGTACATCAATGACATGCCTGATATGAATGTGTATGTACGGAGTTATGGTGGATGGATGTCCTCTCTAGCTGACTTTGTATACTCCATAATACTCTTCTTAGCTCTTGTCAAAGATGGAGCTACATTCAAAAAAGACTTCCACTTTGCTGCAGGATATAACAGGTCACAGGAATCTCCCCAGTGAAACAGATAAAACTAAAAAGAAAAACAGCAATAATAAATAACAGTTTTATATTCTGAAATAAATGACAAACGTGTGTTTGTCTCTGTATGTGTGTTTGTTTGTTGCAGTCCAATGACAATATGGGACAGGCACAATGAGGTGTGGTTTGTTGCTGAGGGACCGCCGCTGTGCAGATGATCCGACGCGTCCTTCAGGTTGAACACCATGAACCCTCTGTGATGACAACTTACAACACTTACAGCTTGACATTGCCTTAACTGTACTGTGGAGCATATATACCATGCCATTGATAGTTAAAAATAATTATCTGATCATTTGAATAGAATATCTTATATACTATTTTTTTCTGTTCAAAAATGAATTAACAAGTAAAGTTGTTCACTATGACATGTCAGCTGTTTTCAATCTGAACATTATAAAATGGTGTGTGATGGTTTTCTGTAAGACTGAATAAATGCATCTGCTTTCTGGGAGAGTTTTCTTTTTTCAGCTCTTAGCAGTGTCCATGGAGTTATAAAAAAATAAAATAAAACAAAAATACAGTGCTCAGAGTAAATTTTTCACTGGAATTTAGCTGGTGAAATTATGTTGCATTGCATGCAGATACATATTTCAATAATTTTGCTTTTTAGTGGTCGATGCGCATTTGCTCAAAGTGGGTAAAAATGTGTTAATTATTGCGTGTTTACTATCGGCAGAGATTACATGAATGTTTAACATAAAACACACTTTACACGATACACAGGCTATTGTAGGGAAGATTCAGTTTCTCTATGATTTTGATAACAGCCGACTGGACAAATATCAAACCACTGAATTGGCGTTATCAGTGCAAAACAGGCCCGTACGAATGGGCTAGTAGGGGCCTACTACACCTACTAGTAGGTTCAGCAGGCCATTAGCGATTCCTATCACTGATCGTATGACTTATCCAAGATGGTGCACACTTGGAGCCTCAGGAGTAACCCTAACCCTAACCGTAACCCTAACCTTAANAGATGGTGCACACTTGGAGCCTCAGGAGTAACCCTAACCCTAACCGTAACCCTAACCTTAACCCTAACTGTACAGATGCATAGTAATAAAGAAGAAGCCAAATGAACTTACTGACCTCCTTCCAGGCGCAGATGTCTTCAAAACCAAACTGCGTGTGCTCCTGAGGCTCCGAGTGTGCGCCAAGTTGGATGAGTGATAGGAATTGCTAATAACAGCCTGCTGAACTTACTAGTAGGTGTAGTAGGTCCCCACTAGCCCATTCGTATGGGCCTGTTTTTCGCTGATAATGTGGATTCAGTGGTTTGATATGTGTCTGACCGGGTGTTGATAAGGACATCGTGTTCCCTACTGTATGGTCACCAAAGACAAGATGTTTATTTATTCTGCCTCAGGTGAGCTGTGGGCACATACAGACACACACCACACACACAAAACAAAACAAAACAAAACGAAAAAACCACAAACACAATGCACAGGTACGCAGACTGAACTCATGTAGCTGAGTGAGTGCCGCCCGCACAAGTAAGGAGCTATATTGTGTGTGTGTGTGTGTGTGTGTGTGTGTGTGTGTGTGAGAGAGAGAGAGAGAGAGAGAGAGAGAACACGATGTGACACACACCACACCACGATTTGTTGCGCACACAGGAGTGCATACACACATACATGCTTCTGTGTTAAAGGACCATACCATCCATTTTGCATGTTTGAGCCTAATATATTCAGTTTTCATACATGTTACGTTACTGACAATCATTTCCCAAAGAATAAAACTGTATTTCAGCTTTCCTGATATTTTGCAAAATCTCTTAATTTTTCAAAATTAAATATTGAAGTGATACATCCAAAACAAGTTTCGTTTGTTAATAGTTATGCTGCCTTATGCCTTATGAAGTCATGGTCATTTAAGTTTTTTGATAAATGCAGCACTTCTTTTGGGACTATATTCCCAGGTGGAGACTTACGTTCACTCTGCGCTTTTTATTGCACTTAAATGCTAAAATTACATAACTTTGAAAAAAAAACCCTGAATATACATCTTGTTCGTGATGATGGATTACCTATCCCAAGAATGTTTCAAGTATCAACAAGCTGATTTTAATAGCGTACCAGAATGAACTGAAACCAATGGCGGTCTGGAAGGTAGGGGAAAAAAAATTAATTTGCCGTTCCAGTAGTATGCTTTGGGAAATGATTGTCAGTAACCTTACATGTATGAAAATTGAATATATTAGGCTCAAATGCAAAACGGCTGGTATGGTCCTTTAAACAAGAAATGTGTGTGTGTGTGTGTGTGTGTGTGTGTGTGTGTGCATGTGCGTGTGCATGTGCGTGTGTCACAGCATGGTTCAACTCAACTGTGAGTCAGGGAGTAGGAGCATTTCATGCTCCTCTCCCACTTATACCGTAGACAGTTGCTTAAGTTGCCTAATGGAAAGATACTACTACATGGGATAAAATGTATGTCTCCAATCTAGTCTTCAGGTTTCCTCCATTTATATTTTAAAAGCATTTCATTTACATTTAGGTTAATAGACAGTTGCAGGCAAAATCTGTGATTGACCCTAAATAGACTTGAGAGACTGGAAACACTATTTTATTGATGAATGTCATAATCCATTACAACCTAATATACAGGTGTCATAACATCCACCCTTGAACTGTCCTATCACTCTGATGTCACTGTGGGCTTCTTCATCAGAGCAATCTGTGCCATTTAGGCTGCTGAATGGAACAAGCTTATTGTCTGAAACATTGAAAATGTGACACTGAATGAACAGAATGTACAAATGATATTTATTTTGTGTTCTAGAAACAACTAATGGTCTTGAAATGTTTCCTAAGGATTCCAGTTTTGCAAATTTCTGAATGTTCCTGTGTTGTGTGTTGGCTCCAACAAGTTTCCTTGAAGTCTTCTGTAACATTTCCTAATGGTTGTATAATTACACTCGTGAAAATGTCCCTAAAGGTTCTCATAGAATGTCTAGGAATACTCCCTAAAAGTTTGCCAGGAAGGGCTTCTTAACATATGTAGAACGTTCCCTTTTGGTAAAAGATATGGCTCCCAGCATGTTGCTAGAACACTGTAGAATTGAAACATTCCAGGAACCTACTAAGAATGTTTTGTCAACCACATCATTTACCAAAAGGGAACGTTCCACCTCTGTTAGGAAAACTTTCTTGGAAAGCTTTCCGGGATACTTTGCAAGTGTTTTTACATGCATGCATTGTATTACAATTATTATGAGTGAAATGGCTGCAGTTGTGATAGTCCTCACTGGACTCTTATCTTATCAGTGGTGCTCCAGGATGGTTCAATAATGCCAGAGTGATTTCAGTACAGTAACATTCCAGCAGGTGGCTTATCGACTGTCTCCCAGGAAGGGTTGGCTGGCTGGCTGGCTAAGTGACTGGCTGGGTAGGTGTGCCAGTCAGGAGAGGTTTTATGACAGTTGCTATAGATCGAAGTCCATCTGTGGGCCACAAAGGAACATCAGTCCACTGGGCCTGCCTACCTACCTGCCTGCCGGCCTTTAGCTGGCTCTCTCTCCTGTCTGGACTCTTGGTTTCTGGGACAATGAAGATCAGCCTGGAGTGACTCTGGTTTCCATCTCCCACCAGCCAGAATGGACCTACCTGGTTATCACCCCCAGCAGTCCCAGGCTTTTGACCATCACCATGTCAACTACCCAGAGGATCTGTTGACTTTAGAGGGATCAATGTGTGAGTACATGCTGGAGGTGTAGTGTGATTGTAAGGTGTTATAAACCTGTAGTGTACTGTCTGTAAATGGTCTGTAAATGTATATTATTAGCTATATATGGCAGTTATTAGTTCCAAATCAATCTCAATACTTCCAGAAGTTGTAAAAGTGGTTTACCATTGACTGTTTCCAATGGAAGTCACGACCCCTCATCACTAGGTATTATGTAAGGATCATAACTGTGATCATAGTCAAGTAAATCAGGCTGAGCGATAAGATACTGTCTGGAACAGAGGGATGGTCCTGAACAGCTCACTGTTCTCACATCAGCTGGGCAATAAATGTCATGGAATGACCCACTTACATATCATCCACCTGACATATAGTCAGTCACTGGGCATTTTCAGAGTCTGTTTGGAGCCTTACCTTATATATCACCTGCACTGATAGAACTGGAATATGATCATTCCAAAAACAGTGGACAGTCTATTTTGGTATTGTCTTTGTAATCAATAGCAAGGGGGTACAGGAAAAAAAAAGCTGCATCAGGATTTGATTTTAAAACAACATGACCATATATATGAATTTGAGACTTTTACCACAACAATCTCATGCAGCAATCAATGGTGGTTAACTTACTTAGTGCAATGTATAATAACGTTTTTTTTATAACTTGTGTATTTTTGTACTTTTTGTAACTTAATGGAGGCCATCTTAAGAAGATGAAGTGGTCATATGGTACATCTGACTGAACCCTCATTGTGGTGATGTTTCAGCAGCTCAGGAGATGAAGAAAGAGCCAGGGGGTAGACCAGAGTCTCAGGAGAGCTGTCCTGTCTGTGGAGACAGAGTGTCTGGATACCACTATGGACTGCTCACCTGTGAAAGCTGCAAGGTAAATGCTATCAGGCTCAGACACACACATGCTATGCCTCAGTGGAGTTACCATGGTTCTAGCACTGGCTGCGATAGGGGTTCGGTCCCTGTTCATGCAATAATTGTATTATCTTGTGATAATGTAAGGTGCATTGGTTATACTTGTACTTAGAAGAAGTAAAACATCTCTCTCTCTCTCTCTCTCTCTCTCTCTCTCTCTCTCTCTCTCTCCAGGGCTTCTTTAAACGCTCAGTGCAGAACAACAAGTATTACACCTGTGCAGAAAAACAAAGCTGCCCTATGAATCTTTCCCAGAGGAAACGTTGCCCTTACTGCCGCTTCCAGAAATGCTTGGCAGTGGGCATGAAGAAGGAAGGTACAGTAAATGTAACACACACATAAACCATATACACAAGAGGAGAAAGGGGACTCAATGCAGTAGGCCAAGGAGAGAGAAAAATGAAGGTCAAGGTTACAAGCCAAAGTGAACTTTCTGTAAATGAAGACAAAGTAAAGGCAAACAAAACAGTTAAAATGCTTGTTTCAGGGGGAACTTTGTTAAAACATTCTTGCTCTGAGATACATAACTGGACCAAAACAATCACAGATGCTTATGACTGAGATAAGGGTTATGAACAGAAATAACAGCAGTTGTATCTTTGAACATGTGTATTCTCCGCCATTGTAACATATTCTGTTCCACTGATAGTGATGTTCTTTTTCCCATCTGACTTATCTAAGAAGCCATAAACTGGTCTTAGTATTAGCTGTAAATGACCCAGATTGGCTATGCTTTGTAGAGACAATCTGAACCATGAAAGTGAAGGGATAGACATATTTATAAACCAAATAATCTTTGAAAAATTCTGAAATTTTGCTGGTAAAATCTTGATCATTTCAAAATTATTGCTGACTAATGATTCAATTTCACATGTTGTTACTAGCGGTAAGAGCAGACCGTATGAGAGGTGGCAGGAACAAGTTTGGCCCTTTCTACCGACGGGACAGACAGATGAAACAGCAAAAGGTGTATCACCAGACAAACACTGCCCCCTACAGGATTAAGCTGGAAAGTACACAAACACACCAGCCCTCAACTCCAAATGACCTTCACCTCATCACCACTCACACAAGTGTTCCATCATCTTCTGACGCTTTCCATCAGTCCCAAATATATCCCTCTGTTATGGGACAGTCAGACACACCCATGCCTCTGGACTGCACTATGAAAACAGACAAAGGGCTCACTCCTCCATCTTTGCCCTACCCTGGACTATATCACTGCTCCTTCCCTGGGCACAATCAGGAGAAAAGTGAAATGTCTTTCAGCTACAGCCCTGCTCCTTCAAACTTTCCACCTCACCCAGTGTCTAACAGCTCTTTCACACCACGAAGCACACCAGCATCATCCCCCTGCTTGATACCAAACTCCACCACTTCTCTAGCGCCTTCTTCCATCCAAACCCAAGTCGCATCCTCTTCGGCCACTCTTCCACCTAGTTTCCTCAGCCGACTCCTGGAGGGGGAGCAGGATGAGAGCCAGCTGTGTGCCAAGGTCCTGGTCAGTTTGCAGAGAGAACAGGCCAACAGAGGCAAGCACGACCGATTAAATACATTCAGCATCATGTGTAAAATGGCAGACCAGACTCTTTTTGGGCTTGTGGAGTGGGCCAGGAACAGCACTCTCTTCAAGGAACTCAAGGTGAGTAAAAGCTTGATGGTAATACCAAAATTATTTCACCTTTTGGTAGATCTGACTAGAGTGATAGCAGCACTTGTTATTTACCATTATATCATTGATTGTAGTATTTACATCCAGTTGTGCTTCCTACAGGTGGAGGACCAGATGGTGCTGCTGCAGAGCTGCTGGAGCGAGCTGCTGGTCTTGGATCACCTCTGTAGGCAGGTGACCTATGGCCAAGAGGGTTGCATATATTTGGTAACTGGACAACAGGTAAGGATTAGCACACTAACCAATAAATGCTGAAATCATATAACCATAAACTAGCATTTAGTATTGTTACATATATACATTATCTGTTAAACTTATTTTCTAATCAATATATTTCTGTAATTCTTGTGCAGATTGAGGTGTCGACCATTATTTCTCAGGCAGGAGTGACACTGAGTAGCCTGGTGTCAAGGACCCAAGATTTAGTGTCCAAACTGAAGTCACTCCATTTAGACCAACATGAGTTTGTCTGTCTCAAATACTTGGTGCTATTCAACCCTGGTGAGCTTTTCCTTTAGAAAATCTAGTGGTCAGATCTACTGTAAGTTTGTAGTATTGCATGTCATAGTAAGTACTGTGTTGTTGAAAGTGTGCACGTCCTCCTTCCACTCCAGATGTGAAGTCAGTGCTGGGCCACAGGCAGGTGGAGCAGACCCAGGAGAGGGTGAACAGGGCTCTGATGGAGCACACCCAGCAGACACATCCAGGACAATCGGACAAGTTTGGCCAGCTGCTGCTCAGGCTACCGGAAGTGCGAAGCATCAGCTTGCAGGTTGAAGAATATTTGTACCAGCGCCATCTTCTGGGAGACTTGCCCTGCAACTCCCTGCTCACAGAGATGCTCCACACCAAGCACAGCTGAGGATGCTACTGCTGTTCCACAGGGCACGAGCAACACGAGTAGCTTTCATTTTCTGCCTTTCAGAACCAACTGTCCTCTTTATTTGAATGGCTGTCACACACTTGGAACAGGCATGAGCTACTATCGTCATCCCGACAGCCTCAATCAGCACTGAATGGGAATTCTGTGCCATGTTCTACATCAACAGTATTAACACCTCCACACAGCCCAATAAAGGTTTTTGTGTCAATATTTCAAGATTGTTTTGAGAGCTGAGCACTGCCATATTTTTGATAAACAGAAAAAAAGAAATTGCTCTAGAAAAATGAATCATGAAATAAAGAAATTTTGTTTTTGGATAAGCCTATTTACAAACAAAACTCATAACTGAATCAAACCTCCAGATGCTTAACGTTATACTTGAATTTAAAGCTACACTGACAGGAATTAGTCATGCTAAATGATGAGATGAAAAAAATGGGAAAATTAAATAAACATGGCTATTACAAAATGATAAATGACAATGATTTATAAAGGATTTTTATTTGTCTGGTCCAGTTGCTGAGGGCAGTCAGCTTATGAAATGAACATACATAATGTGCTGACAGATTTAATAAGAAGAGAAAGAGGAACATAAATGTAATGACATCTTCTATGAAATGAATGAGTGAATCCCCACCTTAGGCAAAAAAAAAAAAAAAAAAAAAAAAAAAAGACATAAATAGAAACTAAACATCAAATGCACCATCTAATTTCAACCAAATAAATACACCTCTGCGTGACTTGGGAATTTCTATGGAAAAAATTGCACAGAATCAAAATATAGTGTTTTAACTACCACATACTACTTTTTACAAACACATAAATACAAACAACCACTAGATCCATTTTCACTATTCCACACACTTTCAATCACCCACCTAAATCCTTTTCACTAAATGCTGCTCTGGACATTTTTTCAAATCTGTATTAGAATCTCATTCAAACACATTTGTTGGAGAGAGTCGGCGATCTGCTGTAGTGCTTAAGATTGCAAAGCAAGAGGAGATCCAAATTCCCACAGATTCTATGGTGATAGTACCTGATCACTAGTGACTGCAGGGTCAAGTGTTCTTCCTGATTGCATGGACACTGGTAGAAAAAACAAAACAAAACAAAAAAAAATGGTTTGGCCTTATATATTCCCCCAGTCATATATGAAGGAGTCTCTAGAGACTGCGTGGGGTAGATGAGGGCTGTTACAGTCCGGAATAATCCTTCATCAAGAAACCTACTGTTTATGTGCCTGAACACACAAACAGGGAATCATATAATAGGAAACAGACTCCCAGTGACCTAAAGGATTTATTAATCCCTAGAAAGGATTCAACAAGTTTCAGCTGTTTGATATTTTCTATTAACTCTCATTCACTCGTTCTCCTCTCAAACATACATACACAGCACTAAATGCTTAAGCAGCAGGCTAGCTTATTCATAGCTTACAAAGGTCAACTTATTACAAATCATTGTCAAAAAGTCTAAGTAATCAGCATTCATTATATTAAATCAGCATTGATTATCATTTTCACAAAGAGCTGAATCCAGTTAATGATAAACACGATAAAGCCCTCCTTCATGTTCCAGTATTTTTTTCTCAAGTTAAGCTCAGAGAACAATTCAATTCATCACATGTTGAAAATGAAAAGCAACTAGAGGAAAAATTCAGACAAATTTCATTCTTTCAGCATCCAAAGGCTGAAGCGATTTGTCCAGCAAAAACATGTCAAAATAGTATAAAAAACATCCAGATGTCTTATAGCTGAAGATAAGTTGGAGCTGAGTGGAGTGCACTAACTACGGGGGCACAGGTAGTTTGTAAGTGTGCAAGTCCACTGACAATCACAGCAGCCACCACCACTGCAGTCCACAGTGGAACAACCCACTGTGGTGTTTTCTGCTCCTTTGAAACACCCCTGAATAGAATGAGTGGTTAGTGTGTGCCCTACATTCATATGAGACAGCATTACCTGCTATGTACTTTCTGTAGAGATCACATAGAGATTGAGAGAGAGAGAGAGAGAGAGAGAGAGAGAGAGAGAGAGAGAGAGAGAGAACCCTGGGACAAGAAGAAAAGGTGGCAAAAAGGAAGCAAGTAGAACACAGAGGGGAGGGAACTACTCTGGCCCAAACTAATGTTGTTTGGGCAAAGGCAGTATGGTCGTCTCTCTTCTTCCTTCTGTTGCACAAATGGCTCTAAGGACAGGGTAAGGCAAGGCAGGACAAGGAAGGGTGCAAAGGGAAACAGAATTCTTCATCCAATCTCATTGTATATTACAATCAAGGTAGACCTGGTAGAGCCAATCGCAATCTCCCAAGAGTGCAAACTATCGGAAGAGATCAATAAGCAATTGTAGTGACTGAATGGCCCTTTCTCTTGGTATGTAGAGGTGAGTCAGTTATTCTCAGGGTCTGGGATCTGAGCCAAAAAGCAAAATTATTCATGCTGTTCACTACAAGTCTAACAGCAATGAACAGTTTAAAATTTTAAGTGCCACACTGGCCAAAGTATAGGAGCATAGGAGTCCAGCTGAGAGTTGGTTCCCAGACACAGAGTGCCTCTACCTGTCTTGGTTATGTCTTTATTTGGGAGTGCCAAGCTTTTTGGGAGTTCCTGGGCGCTTTTGCCAAAAGTGACCAGGGATGGTGAAAGCGTCGACACTCATGGACATGGTTTTGGACGGGATGACAGTGAACTGCTTGCGATCAGAGCTGTACTTGTAAATGGACTCCACCATCTCAAGTGTGATCACGCGGGGGCCGATGCCTGTGAGCCGCGTCATCTCCTCAGTTTCAGGGTTCATTGTGTAGATGGCTCTGAACTGGCAACTGGTATCTCTGAAGAGGATGAGGAAGTGGTTGGCTGCGCTTTTCTCCATTTCCTTAAGAGCAAGGGACAAAGAAAGGGCTGAGTGCATTTGAAAACAAACAAAAATTACTGACTTATAGCTTAGTTAAGATGGATTTCTCTTTTCAGACACTGACACAGTAGGATGGCTTACCTCTACAATCTTGTTTTTCTGCGGTTCATTGACCTTGCCGGCCAGGCAGCAGCGAGTGATAGCATTATGGATGATGAACTTGTTGG
The DNA here is from genome assembly GCA_014773175.1 of Lucifuga dentata. Classification (NCBI taxonomy): domain Eukaryota; kingdom Metazoa; phylum Chordata; class Actinopteri; order Ophidiiformes; family Bythitidae; genus Lucifuga; species Lucifuga dentata. Next base: position 41,982 of record VXCM01002977.1, on the reverse strand, counting down.
ACTTAAAGCTAGGCTCCTTATACAGCTTTGGTCCTGCAACATGTATTTCCAAATGTCATATAAGTAACAAAACAGTGGTTGCTGGATGCATTTTTTAAATGTTTTCTAGCATGTAATATGTCACTGACCTGTGTATTCTGGGATCGAAGCAGGAGATGAGATAGTGGAGCCGTTTTCCCAGTCCTTCTCTCCATTCTGAGCACTTGCTCGCCCCGGTGACATTAGCCGGGAGGGAGAATGTGAGCGACTAGAGGAAAGAAAAGAAGACTTTAGTGACAAAAGTACAGAGAGTATGTAAATTTAGTATATGTAACTTTGCCATAAGACTGATAACATGCTACATGTTATAGCAATGATGTAACAAAGGACTTGCAGTACATAAAACTATTAAGTATAGAAGCACATGAACATATCACATACCTTCCTATCAATAAATATCAATAATGTTAAATAAATGCTGTTGCCCAAAGATGCCAACAATTACTTTAGAAGACAAACTTTGCTTTGATGAAGTAGACTTTATAAATATCAATGTTTTTTTTTTTTTTTGNTTTTTTTTTTTTTTTGGAAGAGCAGTGGGAATTCGATACAAAAATACTAAAAAATTAAAAAAAATATTTTGTATTGATTATTATAAAAATGTTCTGTTATGGTGCAATAAATTATCTAAAATCATGTAAAATATAAAATCATGCATATATGCCTACCAATGTACATCAAGCATCAATTAATACAATAGAAATATCAGGTTACCTTGGAGATTTCCTGACTGTTAAGCCTCCAGAGTCATTAGCCATGGAAGACAGGTTCATGGTGGAGTGGGAGTACACTTTGTTCAACTTGGTTCCTAGAAGAAGAAAAAGAAGGACAAAGAGAGATTACATTGAGAAAATAAATGTATGTGTGTTTAGAGGAGAGGACATGTAAAACATCAGTGAGAACCAAACAGCAGTGTGTGTGAAAAGTGGAACTATTTACCAATGAAACCCTTGACAGGGCTACGGGAGAGGGCGGAGTCATCTCGAAACACCGTCTTAGGTCTCTGCTTCTTGACGCCGCGGACTGTGGTGGGTTTCTGCCTCAGGACCTTGTCCAAGTCCTCCATGATCTTCAGCTGCAGTCTCCTTTCATACTCCTGCTTTGTGAATTCTCCTCTGCGTTGGGGAGTCCCCTCTACTGGTGGGGTGCCTGGAGTCTGTGGTCTGTCCTCACTTTTGTCGCCCCACCCATCAATGATCATCCACTGGGGCTTGCTAAAATTAGAGGGAATGTCAGTGTAAGTTTAACCAGTGACCAACTATTTGTTCAATTCCCTTACAATAAAACAATCCTGATAATGAGGTTGAATTTACAGAGGCTAGAATTCTTATTAAAAAAATGAGCTAGTAAATGCTGCAGCTATCAATGTGTATAACAAAATTTAAAAAGGGGTCTAACTTAGATTCTTTTTCTTTCTCCTGCTCAAGTTTGCGTTTTTTCATTTCCTCTGCTCTCTTCTGCTGTTTCTCCAGTAATGCTGCTTTCCGTTGGGCCATCTCATCCTCTGGCCGCTCTTTGTCATCCTAATAACAAACACAGAAAAGAATAAAACACATGCTTACACTGACCTTAGAGGAAGAGGTTTTAGAATGGCTAACAATAATACTCAGTCACTGACCTTGAAAAAGAATCCAAGCCCTCCCTTCATCTCTGGCTTGGTCTTGTCACTCATTGAGTCAGAGAAGATGTCAGCTCCTTGGTCATCCTCCTCTCCATCTCCTCTCAGAGCTGACAGTGGGATCTCAATCAGGCTACTGCATTTGCCATTAAGTGCTGAGGCAGGGATGTCACTCTCAAAGGAGCACTCTGATGGAGCACCAGAGCTGCAACCACCACCAGCAGGCCTCTCCTTCTTGGCCAGAGCTATGTGAGAGGGCAGTGCCTCCAGGTCCATGCTAAATATGCTATGATCATCGTTGGAGCCTATATCTGACAGGTCGTCTTCTGCTGGAGGCCGGGGAGTAGGGATAGGGGTTGGTATTGGGGTAATGGTGGGAACAGGAGTCGGTCCAGATGAGTGCAGCTCATCTAAGCTGTCAGAGGAACCAATGGAGAATGAGGAGGAAGTCTGGACCTGGCATTGCCAGGGATTTACACGACGAAGGTGAGGGATGCGGTCAACATTTTGAGGTGGGTTGAGGGCCCGAGAAAAGGTTGGGGCTTTGACATCCAAGGAACGAGTCTGGTGGTGGTGTTTGGGGCTTTTAGGGGGCACCGACTGAGCTCTACGATGGACTTGGGGGGATTTTGGAGGAGTGAAGTGGTTTGTGATTTTACGGGATGGTGACGGAGAGGAGGAGGCAGAATTCAAGTCTCGGGTCGATTCTCGGGACAGGCGAGCAGGTGCTGGAGTGGATGTTTTTGGGCTGGGTGGGATGACCCAGGATTTGCTGCTGGAAGCTGCTGTTTTCTTCTTGATTAACTGATTCTGTTGCTCAGATAATCGTTGCATGTCACTTTGTAAGGAGCTCAAGGCTGCGGTCAGCTTGGATACAGCATTGTTATAGTCACCCAGTGGAGCTATCATTTTCTCACCAGGTGTCCCAGCTCCCTTCTCTCCTGGTGCACCTGCCTTTTCTTTGGAGGGACTTTCCTGTTTGTTGAGGTTAAGTCTTGCTTTGACATTATCCTCATCCTCCACTAATGGGCGCTGTTGATCTTTTTCCTGCTGCTCATCTTCTTCCATTCGTGCAAGCCTCTCCTCCAGTGTCAAGCGACTGAGGTCTTCTTCTGTGGATGAGGCACTGACTTGGCCATGCACTCTTTCCTCATCTTGATGCTCCTTTTTCAGCTGCAGAAAGGCACTCTTACCGAGTCTCTGCCGGTGCTTTGCAAAAATGGCTTCAATGCGTTTCTTTTGAGCTTCAATAGCCTTACGTTTCTCTTCAAGCCGAACCCCCAGCTCAGACATCTCAGTATTGAGTTGTGGGCTCTTGGTGGGGCTTTCTTCCGATTTCTGTACCCAGGTGGTCATCTCAGGAGGACTGGGCTCACTGGCCTTTGGAGATTCCATAATCTGCTTTTTCTTACGCTCTGCAAAGCTGGTCATCTTCACACCACTGTCAGATGCATCGTTGCTATGACCTCTAAGGGAGTGTGGACCAGCAGCAGGTGTGGCTGGAGTGGACTGGGCCTTAGGGAGGTCTTCTGAGGCATCTGAGTCCACACTGCCATCTCTCAACACTGAGTCATCATCTCGTGAACACTCAGAGGTATTCCTGTTGCGACTAGACTCCTTGGACTCTCCTGTGGGCCGATACATAATTCCTGAGCGTGTTGGGGCTGAGCAGCTGATGGGCGCTGGGCTGTTCTTATGTCTCGCACTAGCAGGGTCATCAGGAGAGTGGAGATAGAAGCCATCTGGAGCACCATCAGGGTGTAAGCGAGGCTCCATCTTGCTCTCATTGTGGATAATCTGAAGAGCCTCCTCAATGGTAGGCAGCTCTCCCGTCTCGCTCCCCCCAATGCCGTTTTCCTCCGCCATCTTTGGAATGCCGGGAGTCTGGGTGGACCAGGAGGATCTGTGGGGACCATTAGGACCGGAAGGTTTACTAAGCAAATGGCTAATATCTTCAGAGGGTGTATAGGGTACTCTGGTCATGTTTTGGCCTGTGGGGTTGAGTTGGTCTGAGCTCACAGAGCGAGTTATTACAGGATTTCCCATCACAATGTCTACATCACTGTCCAGGCCAAAGGGAATGCTGAAGGACACCGCTGACAATGGGCGGCTAAAAAGAAGAACAAAAGTGATTGTGAGTACAATAAAAACAGATATATACACCATGTGTAACTAGTAGCGAATATACGGGGTTGTACCTGAGAGCCTTCTTGCTCCATGTCTTTCCAACTCCCTCTATATGAGACATTGAGGTAGACTGAGTCAAAGATCCTGAATGTATTGGGACACACACACACATACACACAGACATGTAAAGGCATGCACACAGGAACACAAATCCACTTCACAATAAACCAAAAAAGGGAACAACATATGTACACACAAATATCCATTAAAATAAGAGTAGGGTCAACACACAACATAGATATGTGACCAACAGGCAAACAAGCAGTCTTGTAAAACAGGCAAACCACATGGTAAAAAAAGCAGGAACATATACAAAAGACTGTAGCTTGATGTAATGATGACAGGAAGAGGTCTTAATCTTACCAGACACACTTGCTGGTGACACAGGGGAGGAGATTGGGAGGAAAGGCTTTTTAAAGATGGAGGGGGAGCTGCTGCAAAGCAAACACAAACTTTTAGTTCAAACAGTATGTCAAAGAATATGCCCAAAAGAGATTTTAACACAGCTCTGTACCTGTTCATACTAAATGGTTTTACCGGTGTGGAGCAATCTAGAGAAAAAGAAAGGATTATTAAAATATTGTCACAATTCTGTAATGTTATGATGTCACCACAAAAACGATGACACTTGCCTGATGTATCTATTGGCTGAACAAACTCTGGTCTTTTAACTTCAAACCAGCAAAGGAGGTCTGCTAGGAAGATCAGCAAGTTCATCTAAACAAACCAAATAAAATATCGAGCATTGAGAGGAAAATAAAGAACTCAGCATTTCTCTTTGTGTTAATCAGTCACAACTGAAGATCTTTGAGGGCAGTTTGTGTAAGAGTGTGTGTGTTTATACCTGAAGCTCCTGCTGTGTGTATAGCATATCCTCCAGTGCCAAGGGACAGCAGCTCTTTAGACAGCTGTCACAGAATTCACGGATGAATTGCAGGTTGTACAAGCTGTCTGCTACAGACATGGTCTCTTTCATACAAACGTCTTACAGGGAAAAAAAAGGAAAAACACTTAAACTGACAGCAACACATTAGGCAGGTTGATTTAAACAAAAAAAAACAAAAACAAACAAAAAAAAAATCAGTGTTCTTGACTCTTTTACAGCTTCAACGGTTATAAGTTTTGCTGGTACCTTCAAGTCTTAGCAGGCCAGGGCAATAATAATGTATGACAGCAGCAACAGCACAGCCAGTGGACAGGTCTTTGACTTCATTCACCGCAGGAAAAACGGGCTTCTGTTTGGACTGCATCTTATCCTTCCTGTACCGAAGCTAAAACGAAAGCAAGACAACAGAAACCTGTGGCGTGAGCTCAGAGCTATCATAGTAATGTTTCAATCTGAAATATTTGTCATGTACGTTAATGGGTAGATACTCAAAGTACATACACACTAATGCAAACAGCTTATAAGGCATAACATAGAAAACGCTAAAAAAAAATTATTACTGTATTAATGGAAAATAGAGTAGCAATAAAGACCATGGTAATATGTAACAGAAGGAATGTAGGTGAAGAAATGGCACAGGGGAGTGACTGAATCAGAGCAGAAACAGGGAAGGTTTTGTCAGTTGAAAGTAGGACAAGTGAGGGTCTCGGGAGGCAGAGGGGGAGTGGGAGGGAGAGAGAGAGAGAGAGAGAGAGAGAGAGAGAGAGAAAGAGATCTGTATATTGATAAACAGCAGTGGGCAGCTGACTAGAGGTCTGTCTCTGTAAGCACCACACACACACACACACACTTGTCTCACAGAGGACCAGAGGAAAAGGCTGTAAGTGACAGTTTCTATGCCTGCTTGACTATCGATTGTGATTCACCATGCACCACTCATGTCAAACAATGTATTTCCTGTCCCCATCCTACCCCGCTCCAACAACACTGTACGGCAACGTGCACTTTAATGCACACCAAGTTGCAATGCACACTAGGATGCTCACGCTAGCATAGCAAGAAGGAAAAACACACCTGACCATCAGGTTTATGCTGATTAATTTGATGAAGACACTGGAGGGATGGAGGGACAGGGGGAGGGAGCAGAGGAAAGGAGGGAACTTACAGGAACAAGTTTCCAGTACCAGCGAGTAGGACACTGTCAGAAAGGAGGAAGTAGGACAGCAAATAGGAAAAGAAGGGAAATGGAGAACAGGAGGACAAGGAAAGGTATTAAAGGCTAAAGTGGAAGAACTAGACAAACAAGAGAAAGGGTTGTGATGACTATTTTCCTGAAATGACCAGACAGCTTTGTTGACAAAGCAATGATGCTGTCCTTGGCTTTATTGTGTGTAAAACAATACTTTGAAATGTTTAATACAAGCATTATGCACATATTCCCAGACATACTATTATGTGTTTTGAGCTACACGTACAGTAGATGTGTAATGGAATACTCACAGAGGGCTGAACAGGCTGGGGCTCTGTTATAGCCTGAGATGTGTCGTTCTGGGCTCCTTCGCAATGCTCTCTTAGCTTCTGGTTTAACTGAGAGAAATACCATTAAGACATAATTGTTAGCACACATTGTGTTATCAGCTCTGAAACTAAGCTGTTCTGCTGTTGCCAACTTAAACCTGCTGGATTAATGAATTACTGCGTCTGCATTTCCAGCGTTTCCAGCTAAACCAAAACAGCACTTTTACCTCCATAATGGGTTTATTAAAACCTGAAGAGACCACAATGAGTCATTTCTAAAGTATGAAACACGGATGAGCAGTTGAAATAGACATGATTACCTCTGGCTTACTCCTTACCCCATTAACCCAATGAAGAAGAGCCTTCTCCCAGCTAGAAGCTCCGTCCAGTAGCTCAGCAGCACCACATGTTTTCACCGCACTCACAGTCTCCATGGCGCCTACAGCCATCAAGGCATCAATCGCCGCCAGGTGGGCACTCTTTATCAATCATATGGGAGAGAGATGAAGAATCATCAGGAGACTATTTGCAGTAAAAGCCATAACAACCAGTCAGTGTTAAAGGTTCAATCAATTACAGCTAACACAATGCTGCACAGTGACATTTCTACTGATCTGGCAGGGCAACGCTTGGTATGAGCACAGAACAACAGATAGAAGAGAATCACTCAATACTGCACCACAAATATTACTGGCATTACTGACAGAGTCCTGTAGGGGTCACCACAAGCTAGCTGTGAGTCAGCAGACGCACCGCATTCTCTGCATATAAACTCCTGCATCTGCTCACATGGGTGAACTTTGGACTCATGTTTGTATTACCATTAAATAGGCAATGGACGTGTAATGTGATAACATGTGTCCCAATCATAAAGTTTGTCATTCCTCAGCTGCTTTCTCTTTATTTGCTTCTCTGCAGCTTCCCTCCTTTCCCTTCAGCTGCACAATAAAATGTTACTGTATGACTCATCAGTGACAGACTGCAGGATAAAACGAGTTCTAGTAACCAGGAAACACAACAAAAAAAAGTGTATCTCTTTAAGAAACAGTTATCCACGTGTTTTTTTTTTTTTTTTTTNTTTTTTTTTTTTTTTTTGCCATTTTATTGGGCACGTGATTGTGAATAGACAATATGTAAAAACTGCTTCAGCTTTTTTTTTTTCTTTTTCCTGATACAAGTACAATGATCAAAGACTGAAACTCTTCCAGACACACATTTACTGGTACTCCTAAGCATTTCCCTTTAACAGGTATAAGTGCTTTTCCTCATACTTAAAACACCATAACAACCAGAGTCCATTAAAATGCACCAGCAACATTATCAGCTCAGTTAGATGGAGAGCCTTAACTCTGTAAACCTGTTAGCTCATTAGTAGCTTTGCTCCATTCGTATCATGGGGTTACAACCAAAGGCTCTTTACATGTCTTACCTACATAATACTGTTAACATTTCAGACATTTGAACAATTAGAGGTGAATTTAATTCTCCTTCCAGACAACTGGAATGTAAAAGTTCACATCTGTAAGTATTCAGGATTCTGTAAGTATTCACACACTCCTGTTTTGTCCACTTTTGCTCAAGACTGCCACAGCATCCTGTAAAAGATGGAATGGAACAGGTCAAGAAGTTGAGAAGAGCAAAGCAAGTAATTGCTATCATGGATTGGTTCCAGAACACGGGGCATAATGGACAAAGTCAGTGCCCAACGCTCACGGAGGTTTTAATAAAGTCACAGTCTGCAGAGGTAGACATGTTAGTAGGAAAAAGAAGCTGGAATGAAAGCACCTGTAGAAAATAGAGGCAAAGTGGTAAGTGGTGCTAAGTGTCACTTCTCGTTGCCATCCAACAGTAGCAATGAAGCCCCTTTTTCCTTACTATTGGCTAATGCAACAAGCTCCTTGTTAATAGAGGGAAAGGAGAGGCAGGTTGAAAACAACACATTCCAGTCATGGGGCCATTCCTTCAATGCCCCAATCTTTAGGTTTGAGCCTAATCTGTGCAGATCAGTGCCAGTTCCCCTTTACTACTTACAAATTCCACATTATAGCCCAGACATTCTTACTGTAACCCTTTATGTTGCCCCAGATAGAGGCTCGTGTTAATTCTGCTGCATGCATTAGGCCTGTCCGCATGTTTGTCTACTCAACCTTGATGTAAAGTGCTACTCTGGGCAGACTCAGGGCAGGCGATGCCAACAAAGGCCTGTCACATAGCATTGGATTTGGCTCTCTAGATGTACTGCAGTCAATCACTAGAAGCACTGTGGCTCAGATTGGCCTGCCCTCCCAACGCTGTTGCCAAGACAATACAAGGTCTGATGCTTATGATGATCTATGAGACATGGCCTGTCTGTTCGGTGGAAATGTCTGCTGTGCAGAAGGAGATAAATAGCCAAACACAGGGACAGAGCTGAGGATGGGAGAAAACTCTGTAGTCGACCATGATGTGATGAATTCAGGTCACCATTTCTTCATAGTGATAATTGTAACTATGCATGCTGAGCTACATTCTGCCATTACCCAAACAATAGCTGGGTGTCCATAAGAAAGCAGAGTTATGTAAATTATACGTCTGTGCAGGAATCTACATAGCATAGAGGGAGTGGCTGACTTGTCACTGTATGAAAGGAGAAAGGGTGACTGAAAAAAAACCGTAAATGAACAAGAGAGCATGACAAACCTAATAGATGTGGCTAACTCCGTTGTTATGCTGTACAGTAGTTATTCAGAGGAGAGAGTAGTTCATGACAAAAGAGTGGAATGAAAGAGGAAGCGGGGGGGNGGGGGGGGTGCTTGTGGAGTTCCCATTGCCGACCCTGAAGAACTGAGCTCGTTAAGCCAAATCACAAGTCTCCCTAATGAGAGGGGAGAGAGCAGCAACTCACACAGCACAGAGCCTGCCAGATCACCATAACAACCAACCAGCTGACCCACAATGCATCTCTCTACAAGCCTGACCACAGCAGCACTCCATGCTCATGGTTAAGCACCAGCTCTCCTCTTGGAAACATCCAGCTAGCGAACGGTTAGCACCCTTCAAACCACTGTGACAGAAAGACAGAGGGAAATAAATACCCCGATAATTATCCCGTCAACGTGGAATCTTTCAAGCAGCGTTTGGGCAAATCTGCTTGCATAGTCGTGTCAACAAGAGCCAAATGAAGAATGCAAAGGCATCATTAAGGGAGATTATGATGAAGGCAAAATCTGATTATGTCTGAAATATGATTTAACCCTACCCTACCCCACCCCCACCCTGCCCACTCAGGGAGAAATAAACACTGGGGATCAGGCAAGTCTGGGAGTCCAGCAGGGTATACTGAACAAGGGAATTTCTCAAAAAACAAATATTACATGATCAAGCAAGAACACACAGACTACAACAGCATTTTAGCAAGCCTGTTTTTCCCCAAAAGTTTTAATTACTAGCCCACATTAGCTTCCCATTAGCCTAGGTCCATGTCAGAACAAATCCTGTAAAATTACATTTAACTTTGCTGATCTGGGTTGGGTCTGCCAGTTCCAATTCCAACTAAGCTCCTGATGATGTTCGCTTCACCAGAAACCCGCCAAGACAGCATTATGATTTAAGACAAAGTATCAGTGCCTACCCAAAAACAACAAGGGCTCAGAGAGGCTCTGTCACAGTGGGGATAAACATGGAAGCCCATCTCTATCACAGTCAATAACAATAATTATGACTGTATAGATGTCTCACTGCCAACAATAAATTTAACAAAATGATTTGATGTTTTGAGATTTATTGTGTTAATTGTGAGTCAGTGGTCATCTCTGGTGTGTCACTCAGTCACTGGATGATGACGTTCAGTCTGCACAGCAGATTATCTCTAATCTTCACAGAACTTTATCCTCAATCTGAGGAGTGATGGGGGCTGGGCCACCACCAGAAGGGCAGCTAACTGTAGTGGCACACTGCATGTAGGGGTTGGAAGCTCCACTGATGAGACTGAATCCAAAGGGGCACCAGGATGAACCATTTCCTAAGATTTTCTTTAAGCATAATCACACTCATAAAGATGCTTGTGGTAGCTTGGTTAGCTGTACGTAGCCAGTGACTTGCTGTCTAGAAAAAGGTATATTCTGTGATATGATCATAGTAGGTCAAAAACATCAATACTCGCCTGACACTAAACTGGGAGTTATGATCCTTTTCTATGTAGTGGCAGATTTGGTAAAACATTTTTAGCTCAATTTTCAAAATTTAATCCTAAATTCATCATTTCTGTCTTGCATAATTTATTGCAAGATACATTCAAAAAATAAAAAATAAAAAGGAACACATATTTCAGGTTTGTAAAAATCTACAAGCAAACAGCATTTCTCATGACGTTGATGTGATTATGTGGAAAATATTTCTTCATTCTAGGACAACGGGCTGCATATACAATTATTAAGTATTGATTTGTCTGCTTTTGCCCAATACTGGTTGTGCGCCGAGTGTGCAAGTTAGCAGCACACAGGACAATGTCTGTGAGGATCACACTACACCACTGGGTTTGTATGCATATGAGCAAAGTTTCAGTATGCTCTGAACAGCAATGAGTAAGCTGAGGGAGGTTATCATTAATAAAGAAAAACAGATCGCACTACTTGGCAAATTAACTAAAGTTTACCAGGAGCATCAAGCATGACTCCATTTAAGTGTTTGACTTGCTTATGCATCACTGTCGACTATCTGTTTGACATAGATATTCGAAGCTTTAACACAGCGGTTCTGCAGCAGATTGCTTCAGCTCAAAAGCTGTTTACTGGCCAAGACCCACATTGATGCTCCATCCTTTTAATACTGCTGCAGCATGACCCACTTTCCGTGCCTGCCACACTGCTGCTGTGGTGCCAGTCATCGGCAGACAAGTTCAGCAACCTATAAGCCAGGCAGCAGCTGGAAGGCTTGTGCAGGGCAAAAGCAGCGCTAACAGCCAAATAGGAGCTTAGTGTTTGGGCTGTACAGATGAGATGGTACATGGTCACCCATAAATGAGATGCACACAAATTAATGCATACAAAAATAGGCAAACAAGTGTTGCATTATAGCAACGCCATGCTAGTGAGAAGGATACTATGTGGTCAGCCTATCAGTGACCACTTTTTTTGACCCTATGGCTAGCAATAAATGGAGAAAAGCAGCCAAACACTTGTAGCCTCGATGTGGAAAACATTAATCTGAAGCAAGAACTGACATTTTGACAGAAGTCTTCTTCATTGCTCGAGCATGAGGCTGCTTTTCTCCATTGATTGTCTGCTCTTGTTTAATGCTGTATGTTCTCCTTACACATTTGTTAGTACTTGTAGTGCTTGTTAGCTACTAGCTAACAAGCACTACAAGCCCAGTGAAGTAAGAAATGAGAATCACTGTGTTCAGAAGAAGAAAATGTAGTTTTTGTCAAACTGATGTAAAGATTAATACTTCAAAAACATATTTTGTTTCACGTGGTAGAAGAGCAACAAAACAAGTCCACTGTGCAGGGTTCACAAGCAACAGAAGACCCTGAATATTTTTCTACTTAAAAAAAAAAAACATTGTGTCACTCTCAACATTAATGCAATGTGACATGCTTTAAGCTGTACGTTCCAGAAGCAGTCAGACAGAAATGGATGGTGGTAGTGATGGCAGAGCATGGAAATAGCTCCCAAGACCTCAATGATACAAAGTATAATAACTTGTGTAGCCATAAGTAGTACACAATTCGGAAAAAAAAAATGCTTGCTAAGAATAAATAAATAGAAATTCCTATTGTCTTGTTGGATTCTATCACAGTAATACTCAGTTTAGAATATGACATACATGACTACAGCTCCAGCAGTGCTACATCTGCTGTAACGGCCAGCAGCAGTGGAGCAAACAGCTTTCACCTGACAACAGGGGAAACAATATCTTTGCACATCTCTGGAGATTTGCAACTTAGCTTTCAAAACACAGCCTATATGTGCCTGAGCCAGGATGGCTGGGGGGGGGAAATGAGGCAGTATGCTGGTTCAGGAGGAAAACAATAATCAGTGTACAGGGAGGTTTTTGTGAACCTACACTGCTTCAAAATTGGGTTTCAGAAAGTAGTTTCCAAGCCAGCTAGAGCTGAGTAAAGGAGTATTTAAGGTAAAAACCAAAAAGCATCCAGTTCTTCTTCTTACAAACATAGATCTTTGTGGGTTTTAAAGCTGGAGAGCCATCCTTTAAAGAGTGAGTATTAGACAAGAACAAGTTGGACAGAAATTCATTGTAAAGACCTAAGAGGACAAACCAGTTTCTCTTGATTCAGCTCACTGAGCCAGTGTATTCTCTCAACAGCATCTACAGTTTCACTTCACTGTTCAGCCATTGTTCTCCAGCTGATCTGGACCAGCTAGGTTATCTTATCCAGGCTCTCGCTCTTTCTCACACCCTGAAATTAAGCAGTCATCCCTTGTTTAACTATGACTGCCCTGGTCTTCACAGCTGGATCCACTCATCCCCTGGGATCAGCTTGGGGGGGGGGGGGGGGGGGGG
>VXCM01002977.1:17972-29195 GCA_014773175.1 Lucifuga dentata | reverse complement strand
TTTTTTTTTTTTTTTTTTTTTTTTTTTTTTTTTTTTTTTTACAGACCCCACTTCCGTAGAGTCTCTGGCTTCACAGGAGGAGAGATATTCTTGCTTAGACTGATCTACAAGCACTAGCACTTTAGCCAAAGCAGCTCTGACTTTTCCTTGAATCAACCTGCTGGGAAGTCCAATGATGCACAAATTGCCTGCCAAATTGACAAGGAATGATAACTTAAAAGATGAAACCCTGGAGGGCCCAAGTGAAACACCATAATCCTTCTTTACCATTTTGATGGGTTTATGGCGGAGGTCTGCATCAGTAACTGGTGCGTCCTGGTCTTTGGTGACTATGCCTCTCTTAGCGAGGAGCTGCAGCAGGCTGATGTTGTCTTTGGGCTGTTCCTCGGCTCCAGCACCTCCTAATAACAGGCTGTAGGTGCGGCAGTAGATCTCTGAGGACTGCAGGAGGCGCGTGACAGGCGGTTTGAGGTGTTCCTGTTCATACTGGTCACAGTAGAAGGGGTCACGCAACTCCACGGGGACATTTTCTAAAAAGAGACAAAACACAAACAGTCATAAACATGCTTGTAATGTGCATGTTGCTAGTAGCAACATGCACATTACAAGCATGTTTTGCTATTATAATAACATATTACTACAATGCTACATTCTCTCTCTTGGAAACCTGCTTTCTGGCAGATCTGGTAGGAGATTGAGACAAAATGGTATATACTGCGGCGTTAGAATCATAGAAATGAGCAGAGTACAGCAGGCATTGAGGTCAGTGGGGCATGACAAACTAAGAGGTCTGTCTGAACTGCCACTTGTTTTTCTCCTCTTTTAAAACCTCTGGCTTTATTCTTTTGTACAAGGCATTTGTGACACTTTCTCCTTCAAATGTTTACAAGAAGATGGAAGTTTGTGTATTAGTTTCCCAAGAAGTAGGAAATTTATGTATCAGTTTTCCAAGAAGTTAGAAATTTGTGTACTAGTTTTCAAAGAATTGCAATACAACAAGATCCAATCCAGCAACCACAAACATGTCAAAAGCAAACACAAAAACTCAGATTCTGTCTCAATGCAGACGTTTGTAGCACTATTTGTAACAAGTTAAAGACGGTCAAATAATCACTTTGGATTGCTCCTCCTGTAAATTACATCACAGCAAACATTATCCTAAAACACACACTTGACACACCCACCGAGAAACGGGTTTCCCTACATTCAGACCAGATGAAATCAGCACCAAAACCAATAGTCTGGATGTGTACAAATACACTGCAATATGCACCTCCAAGTGCTTTTAAAGACCCTGCAGACAAAAGTTGAATAGGTATAACAAAAGAAAAGTTGAAGTACAAACAGCTTGTCTAAAAAGGAAAAGAAGAAACTGTAATGAATACATAGTGTATTAATATGTCTAACATAGACTGAAAGATTATTGCAAGGGCAGTGTTCTGTCATTAAACTCATATAATAGATCCATTGACAAAAAATAAATAAATAAAAAAAAACACCCAGGTAGAGTCAAAGCAATACCCTGGTCTCTCTCTCTGAACTACACTTTAAGGTTCTAAACATTTAGATTAACCTACCAAAATTTTCGCTTTTAGTTCAAATGTCCATGGAGTTTTAGATTTATTCATGTTAAAAAAGGAAAAGAGAACATAAACCACACTTTTCATAGTGCTGTTGTTTGTAAAATTCCCCCGAATACAAAGCAGGATGCAAATGCCACAGCTCAGTCAGATGAGGGCTGTCGATATGAATATAATTTCCCTATGAGACAGTCTAGCAATGACTCACTCCTGTGTCAAACATATTACCCAAAAAAAGGGTTGAAGTTGTGAAGTTTGAAAATCCTCCACCAATTTCCAAAGTTATGCACCTGCCAAACAGTGATAAGCAAACTACATAACAAACAAAAAGCTAAGAGGAGAAAGAAGCCCTGACAAGAGGTATGCAGAGTAATGTCAACACGATGTTGACATAAATACAGCCCCGTGAAATATTTAGATAGAAAACACTAGTTTCCACGTTTGCATAAACCAGTGACAGAGCACCAGCCGCTCTGTCACTTTCACAGGTCATGGGATCAGAGGTTATCTATTGGTGTAAAGGAGAAGGCAAAAGTCAAATATGCATACATTCAGACAATTCAGCATTATCACCTTAATAGATTATCATAATGTCAGAGTAAGCAGGGAGATCACCGTTCAGTAGAGAACTTCAAGCAAGCATCTGCCTATTACTGAAGAGTCGCTGAGCAAGACATTTGGTCCCCTACCACCTCTAGGGGTGCTGTGCTGTAGTCACATTGAACTGTTAGTTATTTGAGATCTACCACATTATTAGCTTGCTGAAGATCCTATTGTTAGATCATAGTTCCAATGTTGTATTGTATATTTTTCACTAGTGTTACAACATTTTCTGTCTTTGCTTTTGCCTGCTTCCCCACCTACAGCTTCTATTGCACATGTGGTCATGTGCAGACAAGGGTTTTACTTTAAAGGACAAAAGACACTATTTTAGCGACAAATTTTAGAATTTTTTTTCCCCTAGTTCAGACTGCCATTGGCTTCAGTTCATTCCAATATGATATAAAAAAAAAAAACTTTTAGAGACTTGAAACACATTTGAGAAATGTAATGCATCACAGCAAACAACATGTCTATTAGGTTTTTTTGTTGAAGTAACTTTATTTAACCAATCCAACACAAAGTTATATGGAACACAATGCATGTCTCTGCCAGGAAACGTAGTCCCAGGAGAAGCCTGCTTTTACTGAGAAATTAACATGAGCATCCCCTCTACAATTGTGCACAAGTGTTAGAAGGTGAAACATTGGATTTTTAAGGTGGGTGTATCACCTGAACCTTAACATTTGATTTTGGAAGATTAGGAGATTTGAAAAAAATAACAGAAAAACTAAAATACGGTTTTATATTTTGGAAAGTTTTTGCTAGTAACATAACATATATGTGGCTATATATTGGGCTCAAACATGCACGATCATAGGTATGGTCCTTTAAATCTACTTGCATGCATGAATTTTCCATAGCAATGAATGTAATGACCACACAGTTCACAGTGTTTTCACAAAAACTGAAAGTGCAGTCAGTGGCTGTAGTCAGTCCAGCAGTGTAAGCTTATATCTGTACTGAGCTGCCTAGTTTGATAGCTGGCTGATAACAGGAGCCATGTTTTCTTCTACTTCATTGACTGATTGAGCTGGCGTGCTAGTCACATCACAAACATTACCAGTAGCATGTCTGACAGTAATCAACGGATCCAAAGTAACTCAAACGCACAAAAACAACGATTGGTTGAAATCGGTCACTGTCTGACTCTTGCTTGCATCTTTGAAAATAGAAGATTCGACACTGACCTCCTCTTTTCCCCTTTACACTTAAGTGGAACAATCAGCATTGGATTTCAAGACGGTTGTCACAGCAACAGACGTTTCTCTATTAATAGTAAACACAGCAATATTCCAAACTTGCTGGATTTGACAGTCTAAGATGGTAGTCTGTCCTACTAGAACCATGCAGGAACATAGACATGGATTCAATAATTCATAAGAGTTCATATATGCTGACATGTGCAAGGTAAACACACAAGCAGGAAGCTGGCTCAAATGACAACATCAGCACCACACATGTATGTATGGTAAGTAATCTTCTCTTACTGTAGCACTTTTGGATAACATTGTACAAAGTGAATATTTAGCATAACCTTTGTCTTGATATTGCTAGAAGCTTATTGGAAAATTGAGTTAGAAAACCGCCTTCATGTGGTGTAAAGGATCAAACACATACAACTCTATGAGTTTATTTTTAGAACAAAGCAGGTACTGTTTTGATGCCCCAAAATGTAGCCGTGGTGAGAGGGGTGTTGTGTTACTCTTTGGCCTACCTTAAGCTTTGAGTGACACAAAGCTAAGATCATACTGAGAAAACAGATCACAGAACTACAGCATGTCTAAAACAAGACTGACAGAGCTCATCGTTGAACCTGCTTACAATACAAACATGGTAAAGTTTGTTCATATAACCTCAAACGACAGCAACGGCTTTAATTCAACATGTGAACAGCTGTTAGTGAGACACGGTCACCTGGTAAATGTAAGATGACGCAACTAATACTTTCAAGAAATATATAGCCAATTGATCAAGGTGTACCATGTTTTAAGCTATAATTCTTCATTAACGAATGAAGAATTATAGTTCTCATTATAATGAATTCTGGCAAAAACTAGGAAATATACTTGCATCCATCTAATTCAATGGTCATGCATTTGATCACTACACCAAAATGTGACAGCATATGTCAGAAGGACAAAGCAAACATTTGTATGAAGTTATGAAGAAGCACCAGGGCGTCTCCAATCAACCGGTAGATTCAAAGGGCCAATTGGCATGAATACAGCATCCTTAACATCTCTGTGTATCCTGTAACACAGTCAGAGCTCTCATGTGACATAAGCAAAGTAGCCTAAAATAGCATAAACAGGCCATTCTATGCAGGAACATACAGATAATGTGATTATATTATGGCTGCTTCAGAGACAACAGGTTGGACAGTTGGACGACAGCGTGATAGTGTGGGATAGCCCTCGTTCTGGCAAGCAACCCCCTGTAGGAGCATCATCAAATTACCCGACTACTCCCTCCCACATCTTTGTATGCTCTTCTGTAGCTTACTTTGATCTATGACCTCCATCTGTAGTGTAGCAAATTAAAACTTTTTTTTTTCAATTCAGTCAATGTATCAGTGGGTTGGCTGTTGTTTGGAAGAATTTTATATGGTATAGTATAGCAACAAGAGTTAAAGGAACATACCTGCTATTTTGCATGTTTGAGCCTAATCTACTGTGTCTTCTATCTATAAAGTCAGTCAGTCAGTGGCACCAATATCTCTATAACCCCGCACTGTACAAAGTTGAAATTCGGCAGGTTTATTGCTCAACGTGCAGTGTCGCATATGAAGTTGTTTGGATGAGCGTTTCTCGAATTGAGCTGTACCGGTAAAAAGTAGTCCGTGCGGCACGATACCCTCCTTGTGCGGCAGTGTCAACCTGACCCTGTACAGCAAACAAAGCTAGCTCAGGAGGACGTGCAGAAGAAAATTACGGCAGGCTGTGGTACACACCATAAAGTCTGACCTGGTCCGAACGGGCACGTTTTCAATGGGCATTGCACTAGTATATTCAGTTTTCATACACATTAATGTTACTGACAATAATCTCCCAAAGCACACTACTGGAACGGTGAATTAAAAGAATTTTTTTTTTGCTACCTTCTGGATCACCATTGGTTTCAGTTCATTCTAGTATGCTATTAAAATCAACTTGTTGATACTTGAAAAGTTCTTGGGATAGGCAATCCATCATCACGAACAAGACGTATATTCAGGTTTTTTTTTTTTAAGTTATGTAATTTTAGAGTGTAAGTGCAATAAAAAGTGTGGAGTGATCTGAAAATGCTTCCTAGCATGTGGTGCATTCAAGTGCTGTAGTGAAGAACTGACAACAGGAAGCTTTTTCTGATCACTCTGCACTTTTTATTGTAGGTAAACGCTAAAATTATGTAACTTCGAAAACAAACCTGAATATACGTCTTGTTCACGATGATGGATTACCTATCCCAAGAATGTTTCAAGTATCAACAAGCTGATTTTAACAGCGTACCAGAATAAACTAAAACCAATGGCGGTCTGGAAGGTAGGGAAAAAAAAATAAATTAATTCACCGTTCCAGTAGTATGCTTTGGGAAATGGTTGTTAGTAACATTACGTGTATGAAAATTGAATATATTAGGCTCAAACATGCAAAATTGTCGGTACGGTCCTTTAAGCTTCATCAAACATCGATGTAAAGCTAACATCCTCATAAGATCCTACTCAACTGTTGACTCAGCCTCATTACAATGGTTGGGAGAGGATGTGTAATCATTCCAAAGGGATTTCAGTATGATCCAGTCAGGCTGGTAGCTAGGAGGAGCTAATGCTATGTTTTTCATACAGCTAAAGAAATGCAGGTTTTGACACATCCAGGTACATGCCACTTGAGCTTCACTTGTGGGAAAACACAAGGACAGGATAAGATGGGGCCCATGTTTCATAACCATCTACAGCTGCATTGCAAACAGATTGAGTACTCAAAAGGGAAAACTTAAAAGCAGAGCTCATACTGTCCCTATGGACTTTGTACATAATATATTTGACTCAAGCTGGCAAATTGGTGAATCAAGAGTTTCTGGTCTCATTTCCACTTAAAAAACACAAACTACTTTCAGTCATCTTCAAATAATCTGTCAAGTCATTTGCCAACATAATTTGAATAGCTAAAATATGTACAACCTTTCTCTTTTCCTTGCCACTTACACTCCACCTTAATGAAAAATGTCACTGGGAAAAAAAACAAAGGATTATTCATAAGGAATCAGAAAAAGACCAACTGAACTTGCATTTGGCTAACAAGTAGCATGTTGGGAAAATCTTTTGTTTATGTACCTACTCTACTGGTTCTGAGCTGGCAAACTATCCAGGTTTTTGAGGAAGTCAGCCTAATAAAATAAATAGGGTTAAATAAAATGCACTCCAGCAGGCAAAGAAAAGACATAACCACCTTCTTCATGCGTAAAAATAAGTCTATTCACTTTAGCCCTGAAGAAAACAGGAGTCTTATTTCCATTCGTTTTAAGTATTCTGATGAGCTTTTAACATTTGAGCACCTTGTATGAACAGCAAGTTGGCAAAATGAATGAAATATCATTCAAATCATTTTTGTTTTTCGTAACATTTACAGTACATAATCCAGCACTAACTCTTGGAATTCCAGGGTATAAAGAACATATTCGGAAAGGAACGACTTTATGCTAGTTCTATGTAGTTTAAACAAAGACATTTTGCATGTTTGAGCCTAATATATTCAATTTTCATACACGTAACGTTACTGACAATCATTTCCCAAAGCATACTGGAACGGTGAATTAAAAAACTTTTTTCCTACCTTCCAGACTGCCATTGGTTTCAGTTCATTCTGATACACTATCAAAATCAGCTTGTTGATACTTGAAACGTTCTTGGGATAGTAATCCATCATCGCGAACAAGACGTGCATTCAGGTTTTTTTCCAAAGTTGCATAATTTTAGCATTTAAGCACAATAAAAAGCGCGGAGTGAATGTATGTCTCCACTGGGGAATATACCAAAAGACGACCTACGTTTATCAAAAAATTTAAACAACCATGACTTCAAAGGCTGCACATAAGGCTATAAGGATAAGCAGGCGAAACATTGATTTTTAAGGTAGGTTATAGCTTGAATATTTGATTTTGAAAGATTAAGAGATTTCGCAAAATATCAGGAAAGCTGATATGGTTTTATCCTTTGGGAAATGATTGTCAGTAACAAAACGTGTATGAAAATTGAAGATATTAGGCTCAAACATGTAAAATGGCTTGTATGGTCCTTTAAATTCTGTGTTTATACTAAATGTCAATGGATGAATAGAATAAATTCAATCCGGAACACCTGCATTGTGAGTCATCTATTGCTGGAGCACGGAACTGTGGAATGACAATACGATCCACATTCCCTTGAAATGGGAAACAATGAAAATGAAGATCCCATAGAAATGATTATGTATTAAGTCAGAGATGCTTAACTTTAGCAGGTTATGGACTTAGGACTTTGTTTCACACTTCAGGTTTAAAACACAGCGCACCTGCTCTTTCTAGCCTTGGAGTGAAAGAACCACAAAAAAATTTCACAGTCCAAATCCATCACACATGGACAGAGAATTATATTGGATATCCTATAGCCATCTTTCTTTGTTTTAGTTTATTTAATTGTTCTTTGGCCCTTGAACGCTCCTAGCACAAGCAACAGTCTAGTTCCTGACAATAGAGGACTCTTTCTAAATTAAAGACCTGATATATATGCATTCTGTGCCGATTTTATTTGCTAAAAATGCAGACTTGATGACAACTGTCATCATTAGGTTGAAGGACCTGGGAGAACCAAGGACCAGACGACCAGATAAAACTCCTGATGTATTATCAGTTTTTTTACCCTGATGAGTTTCTGGGAAGGGACTTGATGATGTCATCTTGACTTTGCAAAAAAGCTCTCAGCAAGGCCAGTATGCATCAACATTCTCTGCTCTCCTATTCTCTCTCTCTCTCGGCATGGAGGGTGACTTTGACCAGAGGGCGTGGTTGAGGTGCTAAACAGAACACACAAGAGACTACAAACAGTAGCCTCTACTCCTGGTTGGATTGTGTAACACTCAGTTCAGGTTGTTAAAGAAAAACAGAGTTCGCGTCACACAATCACCAACCTAAACTGACAAAAGAGTGTGATGATTAGAACCTAGACAAATAGCTTAGACTTTTTAAAATCACAAATCTCTCAAAGGTTAAGGTTTTACTTTGTGTATTTCCATTTTGTTTGTGTTTTTATATACCTAGGACTCCCTGGGAAACAGTAGTGACTTCTAGATATACTGAAACAAAGTTAAAGTAAAATTAAAGCTTCTGAGACATCTAACCTACTAGATAGTCTTCTAACACATACTGGAGACTTTTATATCTCCACAAGGTGAAAGCAAATATTGTTTTTAATAGTCAGATTATAGGAAATAAATAAATAAGTATGCTCTCTACAACAAAATGATTTTCTTATGTGGGTGTGTTCTGCATCACTGGAGGTTGGATACAAGTGTCTTTAGCTTTGTTGACGATTGAAATATGATTATATGTAGTCAGAAATATGCAGTTCTGAGTATATCTGGGGTTGATTATTAGAGGCTACCGTCATAAAGAACGTCACTGAAATCCATCCACGCCCCATGTGCCATGAGTGTGTAAACCGGATAAAAAAACCCAAAAAGCCTGTAATTTATGGCTGAAGCCTGCTTGCTAGACAAAATGGGTTGGCGTGATAAGGCCTGGGGAGGAGGCCCGTTTCTCAAACGCATACCTATAAAACGTGCCCACCCATTGAGTGAGAACAAATGACATGTGTCAGTGGAAAAACGCATACAGCGCATAGTCCCCTTTTCATCTACGCTGCTCTTTGTGCTGAAAAATCGCTGAGCTGTCCGCACACCGCAGATCACCCACATGCATGCGCTTTTCTATACTGCAAACTCAATATAAACACACTGCAGGACTGAAAAAATAAAACATGATGTTGCTTTTCAAAAACCTCTCAAAATGCGGTTATTCAGAACTAACCAGGCCTGAACTAAACCATAACCTACCTGCACTGCCGTACGACTTTGCCAATAGCCATCCCACACTTGCGCATATTTTTGCTTTAGTACAGTCATATAAATCCAATGGCTTTATGTCCGGGACCACAAAAGTCTTCCTCATGGCAGTGGAGTCCACCATAGCGAGTCCGTGGAAAACAGAGAAATGGGAAGCTGTACTGGCAAAACAAAGCTACAAAATATTCAAGCAATCATTCTTTTACTAGACCATTCCACACGACCGGAGCAGAGAATACGGATGTGGGTTCTGTCGGGAAATTATCCGCCCCGGAGC
Organism: Lucifuga dentata; assembly: GCA_014773175.1. NCBI lineage: Eukaryota > Metazoa > Chordata > Actinopteri > Ophidiiformes > Bythitidae > Lucifuga > Lucifuga dentata. The sequence continues at coordinate 19,659 of VXCM01002977.1, read as the reverse complement.
TGCTTCCAAGCGAGTTGATGTCTTTCCCTCTGTGGTTTTGGAGACGAAATCCTTCCTGACTTATGGCTTACGACCTAATTAACCCCTGACCAGCCGGGTTGTCACAGAAAGCCGGAGNCTTCCTGACTTATGGCTTACGACCTAATTAACCCCTGACCAGCCGGGTTGTCACAGAAAGCCGGAGTATTCCCCTCGGTTTTGCCCTTCGTCCGCATTGCTGTGTGGTGCGTTCACTGTACGCAGATCCAGAGCTCCACCGATGACTGATTACCAGGTGCTCCACACTGGCATCACTCCGCCAGCCGGCCGGGGTGGCCAATAGGAATTGAGTATAAATAATGAGGGCGGGCCTTAACCGTGTGAACACAGACAGCAGGTAGAGGTGCTGTGACTTCTGCCACAGGTGCATCTGCTGGAACACAGGTGAACACCTGCAGGGACCATGTCTGACAGCGAGGGCCAAAGAACTGGCCCAATGGGAATTTTACAAGGATACCAATTCTGTTCATTAATTACTGTATGAATAATGGGCTTCATCAGGGTAATTCGCCTTCTTTCAAAACAGGCCTACTTAGTCCTGGATTGTATAAAATTAGGCTACATGAATAACACTCGAAGCCTAAAAACATCCGAGCAGCTGCAGTGTCCTTGAGCAAACTCCATCAGCTTCAGCACTGCTGCTCTGTAGCTGACCCTGATCCTTGCAAATGAATAGCAAAATGACAAGTACAAATCTGGGATAAATGAAGATTATTGATTTTGCTAAGCCTTGGAATGACTTTTCTTATTTGTTATCATGTACTCATGGAAGAGAGTTTAGACTATACCAGAATTAATTTTGACCAACCTGTTAAACCCAGCTGTTTTAGCCACTTGATAGGTTAAGATATGGACATAAACATCACTTAACAGAGAAGCCTTGAGGTCCAATGTATTAGTCTTCCAGTCGCCCAGCTGTTTATCTCGAGTAAAACAAAGACTGTTCCAATTCATACAAAGCAATTGAAATAATGTTGGTGTTATTTAATTACTTGTTTTCAATTCATCAAGGATACGTTTCAAGTGCTGCATATTTTGGTTTGTAGGTGACACAAATAAGCCATCCATTCATGGTAAACTAACAATATGACTAATTAAGAGAAAATTAGGATGTACATCTAGAATATCATCTCCTGAATTACCAATCATTAAGTTATTGTCTGGTGTTAACCAGACGCACCATCATGCATTTGCAAATATGGTAGGGTCTATTACCTTTAAAGGTGGAGTTCATAAAACTGCACCTTTAAAGTAGCCTGCAGTGCAGTGTATCTAGAATACGAGGAAAACAAATCTGCAAACATCAGGTGTAAACTGAAACAAGAGGAAAGGGGAGAGTAAAAGTGTAAAACTGTTTAGAGCTGAGACATTTTCTTTCCACTTGTTTTTAAGTCGTTTCCAGTAGCGCCATCCACAATAGAAAACACAAATCTCAAGAGTACCTCCTCATCAGAGGCGTCACAAGGGGGGGGTGCGGACCGCACCGGGTGACACCATCTGAGGGGGTGACACCCGGTGGTAAAATCTGAATAAAAGACTCTGAATAAAAGACTAATCTGAATAAAAGACTCGGAGGAGCTGACAGCACATGAAGCTTTCAGCCAACCTGCTGTGAAGGCTGATATTTTTCTGTTGAAACGACGTACCT
>VXCM01002977.1:0-17810 GCA_014773175.1 Lucifuga dentata | reverse complement strand
CCCCCCCCCCCCATCACATGATGTTGCTTAAAGTTCCAAGAGCTCTCCTTGCACTAACTTTTTAATATTACCTCTGAACTTTAATCTAATTATGGAAGAAAATGTTTCTCCATCCGTATTTTGTCCAGTGTTCTGTCAATGTAACCCTTATTATGAGGTCTAAGATCTTCTTTAAATTTTCTTGTAAGAATTTGTGCTTCAGCATGCATAACAAGAGCAATTTATATGGTAAGTTATGTCTAAATAAATGTTATGACATCTTTTCTGACTTCCTCTTTCAGAAACAAATAATTGCATTTTACAGGTGTCCCTGAATTCCTCCTGAAATTTTAATATTACAAAAACAAATACATGCAGTAAACCAACACTGATTTAGTGCAGCTCATGTTTGGTTTCTGCTGAGACTGTCAGAGGTCATGATTCTAGCTGATAGACAGTTTTTGAGGCTTAAGTTCAAGCAAATATCCTGTTCAGTAGGCCAGTATTGATGAGGGGCTACTTGTGTTCCTGTGTTTAGCTTGATTGTAGAATCCTTGCCCTACATTATATTACAAAATTTGTGATTGTAACTAATGCATCAACAATTTTAAATCAGTTACAAAGGCTACAGCACAAGTTACATGAAACTTAATACCAACTGACAGTGTCAGTTTTAATGGTGATACAAAATTATCTTTATAACAAGATTTTCAAGACAAAATAAAGCATATTCCAATGGTTTACTCATGTTATTTAAGACAGAGCTTCCTCAATTAGCAGTCCTGCTTATAAAAGTGTATTTACACTGTGAATGTTCTATAAATGGTTGTTATAAAATTGTCAAAAATGAAACAACATAAAACTTAAGTTATAGTTTTTGTATGATAATGCATTACTACTTTAATAGAGCTTAAAGGCTTGAGAAAGACTGACACCATGTGGCCACCGCATGCCACATATCCTTATAGACTAACAAAATTCAACAGGAAAATACAGAGGGCAAATCCTGCAGATCTGACTGTTATTCAATTACTGAATACATACTGTATGTCCTATCACAATACGTGGGATACAAGTGAAAATGTAAATTAAAAAAAAAAAAAAAAAAAACTGCATTCTGTCTATGACTACAATAAGAATGAGAAGGTTTGATATTTACTCAGTTCTATTGTATAGTCTGACCGCTGGGATAGGCTCCAGCCCCCCACGACTCTGCACAGGATAAGCACATATAGAAAGTGAATGAATAGATAGTTGTGGTCTTGCTAGTTTTTTCAGTCGTCTTTAAGGCCTCCAAAGACAGCTGTGGGGACACTCTTCTGTTCAAGCTGCACCTCTGTGGAGAGCATGACAAGACGACAATCAGCATAAACATTTTAAGCAATAAAATACTCAGCAACCATCATGTTTTCTGTTTTTACTGTCAAGGCAAGTCTTCTTGTATCTGTCACTCACCATCTGGTCCTTGGTCTTCATCATCTTCATCCTCATCATCATCAATGTCAATTTCATCAGGATTGGCTTGTTTGGAAAGTTCAGCCAGCTCGCTACGAGAAGTGTCGCTCCTGAATTTTCAGATGGAAAAAATAAGACAAACAGCACGTCTCACCATTTCATTTGGAGAATATAACCCAAACTAAAATATGCAAAGATTTGCAGCTAGTGTATATACTCGAGTATAAGCCGAGTTTGTATTAGCAAATTTCACAAAGCAAATCAGGGGGTCGGCTTATACACGAGAAATTCAAATTTGATCCCAGAGAACGAAATTTCCAGGGGTGGAAATACTATTACTTTTTACCCATGGAAAATAGTTTAAATCATAAAGTAGAATGAGATATTTCCTGACAAAACATCTTATCCAGCACATTTTGCTGCAGCCATTTGCGGTGGCCAGTAAGCACAGTTGTGATTGGTCAGTTACGGTAATCAGCTGCTGAAAAAAATATGTTTACCACTACCAGTACGTGGATTATTTTCAGAAAATCACAGGAATACTATGACAATACCCAGAAAAATAGGTAATTTGNGTACGTGGATTATTTTCAGAAAATCACAGGAATACTATGACAATACCCAGAAAAATAGGTAATTTGCAAAACAAATAGGGGGGTCGGCTTATAAATGGGCTTCTTTAAAAAATCTAAATTTGCAGTTCACAATCAGGGGGTTGGCTTATACACGAGATCGGCTTATACTTGAGTATATACGGTAAGTTTAATTTTTTGCTCTTTTGCAGACAACACTTCAGTTGTATCTGAGCTTTGTGCAGTGAAGACAAGTGTGGCAACACAGAAAAAAAGAGGGATAACAGACCTGACAAAGAGAATCTTTTCTTTGGGCTTGGGTTTGTCCTTTTCTGCCTCTGCAGCAAGCTGCTGTGCCTTCTGCTCCAGCATCTTCATGTCATCAGTGCCCATCTGGCCTGGAGCAAGATCTGACACTGGACACAAGCCCAACAATTAAATTAATAGCTGGACACTACTTAATGGGGGCATCTTGTTATCAGTAACATTTCAAATATTCCATATTTAAACTGGCCATAGAGTTACGCTAGCCCAGGCTGGGTGAGTTAGTGGGTTCGCTTGCTTTCTCACCAGTGCCTGTAGAGCTTGTTGTGGCCTTCATCATCTGAGAGGACATGAAGTTGACCTGAGTATTGTATGTGGCCTGAACGCTGCGTTTGATCCTCAGCATTTCTCTAATAGTGTCCTCATTTCCATGTCGGATCTCAAATTCCTTCCAGGACTGCCAGAAATTAGCTGTCACCTGAAAGGGAAAGTTAATTAATGCATCAAAACTTTACAAGTTAGAAATAATTGCAGATAAATAATAAAATGAGTGATGGCAGAAGGTGGATCATCTCACCCTGGGGTCACAGATCTGCGAGCAGTAAGAGTAGATTGCTCTGGCTCGGTCAATCTCACCCAGTTTACTCTCCATGTCAGCAAAACGCAAGCACATGTCCCTGGCATGCTCATCTGGGAGGACCTGGAGAAACACACATATAACATACGTAGTTAAGCACTCATTCTAAGAAATAATGATGGTCAAAAAGACACACACCGGAAAAAGTTCATAAAGCAAACAAAACCAAGAGTTTAAGATGCAGTTCTTTTAATCATTAACATGTACTGAAGTTTTTTTTCACAAACTTCTGTCTTGTAATGATTCATTTTCATAAGCAGCAAGGGTCTCAATTATTCTCAGTTTCTTTAAATTGTGTCTTCGTAATAATTTTCAAAATCACTGTTCCATTAAGATCATGTTAAATGGTATTTTTGTGAGGTGAATTTGGGGTGATATGTGTCTCATCTTATAGCTGCAATGTTTGCAGCCGATTGTTGAACTTCGACAAAACCCAGAATTCCTTCATCTTGACCACATATGGAATTGGTTGTTCCAGTAACTACTAAGAGTAAGAAAGCAGTAAAACTCTTTATAAACCTGTGGGTGATGTCACAGATGCTACAGCAAAGTTTTTCTAGTCTCTGTGCTTGAAGCATGCTGAGCTAAGGTGGAAAACCTTGAAAATGAATGCCATGACACAAAACTTACACTTTAAGGTCTGATGAACTCAATTAACAACAGGTTTTGTGCCACTGATCAACAGATAAATATCTGAAGTGTTTTAGCGTGGCCTGTTGTTACTGTCACTGATGTAGTGTATTATGTACATCTTATAAAATCATAATACATACCTCAATTGCCTTCTGGTAAATTGCTCTGGTGTATGTGACCCCATATATTTCAGCTGCTCTCTTGATGTAGATATTGAACATATGATGTCTCTCCTCAGTCTCCACTGCCTGCGTTGCTCTTTCATATACAGCCATGGCATGTCGCGCCAATCCAAACTCCTCTTCCAACTTGGCATACAACAGGTAAATGGCTGGAAAGTATGGCATGTTACAACAGGCATCAGTACATTTAATGCAACTGTTTCAGGTAACATACTTTTGTGGAATGTGTTTGATCGTTACTGTAAACCAAACAAAGTTACTCGCTACTCACTCTTTGCGAACTTTGCAGGGCAGCCATCCAAAGCTTGTTCAAATAAATCTCTAGCTCTCTCCAGCTTCTTGCCCCCATAACGGTCAATGAACTTGGTGAGGTAAGTGTTCCAGATGTCATGAACATTTGGCCACCGGAAGAGGGCAATGCCACGCTCATATGCCTAAAAACAGTTTAAAAAAAGCATCAACACAGATATTAAAGACTTAATCAATTTGATGCTGGTAAAACTGTTGGTTTGTGACTTTGTGGCTTATTATTACTTTGAAGCTCTCCTCAAAGTAATTGTGCTCTTCGAGGAACATGGCATAGTTGATGACGATCTGTGGCGTAGCAATGCGCAGGTCAATAATGCGGTCATACACTGCTTTTGTAGACTGAGGAGGAAAAGGAAAATTAAGGCTTAGTCTAAACATCTACATCCCACAGAAAGTAAAACTAATTGTTCAATTAAAACACACAGACATTTAATGCAAATACCTGAAAAGTGCCAAGACTTTCCTCCAAGTCCGCCAGCATAGACCACACCTTCAAAGACTTGTAGACCCTGTTTTGGACTGGTTCAGATGAATCAAAGTATTCGGCCTTCTTGGATGGGATGGCTGTAGCTTTCTGTATTCAAATAATTTAAAAATCACAGGTTTGATGTGTGTGTGTGTACATGTAGATAAGATAGCTAGCTAGCTAGATAGAGCATTTTTTAAGATATTTAAGTCACAATGACTGCAGATTGATACATCAGTGCCTCACCCTTAGAATACGCAGTGCCTGTTCATAGTTCTCGTGACGTAGCTCCATCTCTCCATATTCACACCACACTGCGGCGAGGTCATCCACCTGCTTGTAGCTCACTTTGGTAGCCTTCTCAAAGATAGTCCTGGCCTGGGTGACAGCAAGAAGGTGTAAAACACAAACGTTTGAAGAAATCACATCTGATATGAAATGAACGCTTGTAAAATGACTGTGGAAAGACCTCAGTGACTTACGTCATCAAGCTGCTCATTTTCCTCATAGAATTTAGCAAAAGAAACCCAGAGGGAGTGAGGCTTTCCTGTAGCCTTCATTGGATCCACAGTCTGCACTGCCTCGGTGTATGTGTTGATGATCTGCAGAGCACAAATTCTTGAGTAATATACTCGGTGTAGGTAAATTTACCATGAAAAATCTATTGTACTTTATGGGTATAGATGGGGAAATAAGGCAGTCGCAACTGAAGAACTGTAAAGGAAACACTGTACTACATGAAAGGATGGATACAATGTTAAACTAGACAAATCTGATTTCATAATTTATTTTCATAGGCTTGTTGTATTGGATTTCACTGGATCCTATGGGTATACTTAGGTAGGTAAACTAGTAAATAACTGTATACTGTATATACTGCACAATATCATCGTTAAAACAAGAAAAAAAGAGAGATGTACATGAAAAAGGCCTAAAACCTACCTGCCGTGGATTGCCCTCATACAACTTTACCCGCTTATGCCACTCATGGACATTATGGGGATTCTGGCGCAGTAAAACACTGTTCAACAGGAGAGGACGTCGGGCTATCAGCTGCTCAAAGCGGGCAAGCCTAAGCTCCAGGTCTATGTCATCTGGGAAAAGAGAGATCAAAGTAAGAGATGCATGGGAAGAGGAAATTAAACCAAGGCTCTTCAGCCATTTTAAACAATCTCCACACACCATCTTTATCCTGTCCCATCTCAACGGTGGTCTCCATCTTGGCAGCAATCATGCTCTCCTCAAATTGGGCATAACTATCAAACACTTGTGTAAAATCCCTTACTGTCACCACAGTAAGGATGGCCTCCTCATATACATCACGGGCCTGAGAAAGAAAAGGCACATTAATACACTATTCATTCTGATCAAACTAACATTTATGGACAGCTATGTAACTGAGCTTCATTAAAGTTTACCATGAAGCAGTAATATATACCGTGTACGACTGTCAAATGTTTCCTGCTCATAAATGAATTAATGAAACATGAGAGATATTCAGAGAAAGCACACCTTTTCAAAGTGGCCACTTCTGATATAGTAGTCGGCTAAGGAGCACCAAAGTTTGCCAAGTTGGTCTGTGAAGCGCGTGAGGCCTCCTCGGATGATGGCTCCTACATTCAGAGAGGTCACTTTATCGGGGTTCTGGGAGATCAGGTCGCAGAGTTCATGCCACAACTGCCACAAAACATAAAACAAATGTGTGACATTTTCTGTTCATTTTCATCAAAACTAAACATAATTTTCTGGGTTGCTAAGGTGATGAGAGGAAAATCTTACCTGGTAGTTAGATTTGCCCTCTTTGGACACAAAGCTTTCATCATTAACAACAGCTGCTAATCGCACAGCTGCTTCATCCAAGCGGCCAACAGAACGCAAGTAGTCTATGTATTCCTCTGCATTCTCTGGAGAGAGCTGCAGAGCATAACGAGCACATCTCAGTATGACTCATTTATGATGACTTTTTCATCAACCACAATGTATTTACATTAATTTTCCTAAATAGCAATTGAATCTTATAATAATAATGCTATTCAGCTGCATATGTGTAAAAACACTGATACCATAATAGATCATACTGTATATATTTCCATAACTTGTCCTTATTTAAAGATGGTATACCTATAATTAGCAAACTAACTGAAGGGCTATCCTACATAGACACTGCTGATAGAACTGAATAGTGAACTGTACTCTCACCTTAAGGTACCTGCGGTAAACCCGGATGGCTGTCTCAGGTAGGGGCAGGTTGCGAACAAAGTGAAGATACAGCGGCCAGATGCGAGGATGCTGAGTTACAGGAAGAGCTCTGAGTGCTCGGTCAAAAGTTCGTCGGCTTCTTGTGATCTTACATTGTGACACAAGGAACTGGCAGTAATCAAGCCATATTCTTGGCATCTAGGAGTGGGAAAGAGATGCAGTTAGTTTCAATACTGTTTTAGTGCCAAATGGATCATTACAAAACTTCAATATGATGCATCACCTTATGCATGAATACCAGTGCTCTTTCATGGCAGTTATTGATCTCTTCATAGACTGGCTCAGTGATACATTTCCCTTTGACTTGTTTTCGTCTCTCTCTCAGGTAGTTGTACCACAGCTTGTAACTGCAAAAAGGGAGAGGAAATCATTATAAAAACAACTAAAAAATGTACAAAAACTTGAAAACGTGAACACTTATAAAGTCGCCTTATAAACTAAACTTATAAACTAAAGACTCATCTTGGTTTAATGTTAACAGTTCAATCAAGGATGCATTCTAAACCTAAATCACCGAGCCCCCCCCCAAAAAAAAAAAAAAAAAANCAAGTATCAATCTACTGGCTTTTCATTAAAGCTTTCCTTACAAATGTTACCTGCCAGGCAGCTCTTTCAGAGCCCGCTCATAGATCATGTTGAGGGTGGTTTTGAGTCCATTCTGTTTGAATTCGATGTAACGCAGCCAGCACTTGACTGAATAGGGGTTTCTGATGATCTCCTCTTCATAAGGGAGATCATCTTCCTCCTAATAGAACCAAAAGACACAGCACATAACATTTAAAGCTCAACTACAACAACAAAACTTGAGAGGGAGCTAGATCAGCTAATGCTGTCATTAGCGTAACAACAGTAACATGGTAAGCTTAAAAAAAAAAATCAGTCGTATAAACGTAATGTTCAACTCAGATAATGTCAGGAAGTATTAAAATGTTTTTAAACACATTTAGGAGTCGAATACGCCGGCTAGAAATATGATAAGATCTTTTTAAACCAACTATACAAACTGTAACCACATAATTCCAGTCAAGCTAACACCTTAGCAATTGTTAGCTAAAACATGCTAAATAATATACGCTGTCTAATATTAACCAAAGTTACAAGTTAAGAGTGTATAAAGACAACTTACAAACACAACGTCTGTTTTTCCGTTTACCGCAGGCATTTCTTTTTCGAGACAATAACACTCCGATGTACAAAAAATATATACATCAAGTTTAACTAGCTAGTCTGCAAGTTTAAAGCGTGTGCACTTCCATGCTCCTTCCGGTCTTGTGTATGACAGACCAGACAGCCAATAGTGACGTGGCTAAAGCTGAAGTGGAAGCGAAGTCCCGCCCCTCTCTCTGCTTGCGTCATCAGCATCTAAAATAAACAGGTTTTCTGAAACATGGGTTCATTGATCAGCTTCGACAAGTTTCTGCTTGAATCTGCAGTGAATACACTACTAGATGCATCTAGTACTCAATTTTTAATCCAGTGGGTATAAATTGAGAAGGAAATCACCTCTAAAATAGTAACTATGTTGAATTACGGCTTGTTGCACTATTGTAAATGCTGAAAATGTGCATAGTAGTTTACAATATCGATATTCGACAGCAGGAAAGATCTGATTAACAATATATATTAGTCTTTACATAAACACATAACATAAAGAACCTGTTTTGCATAGGATCCCTCTGATTTGATTATTAAAAACTTGTGACAGCTGCATCAGAGGTAGATTACAGTTAAAATTTATTATCAAAAATGGAAATTGCAGTAACAATAACAGCACATTTTAATTATTTTAATTATTAAATAATGTTCACACAATGAAATTTAGAAATTACATAATTCAACTTGAATAAAAAATAAGGGGTTAAATACGCAAATGAAAAGGGAGTATTGATAATATTTAATAATGAAGATAGTATCTTAACAATTATTTGTGAATTTGCCTTCATTTGAAGTCTTATGAACAGTAATTGTGTAAGCCTACTGATAGAAAGTGCAAGTACTGTATATCACACTCTTTAATTCTGCTCAGCACTGATTTGTATTATTGCCTTTTTCATTAAAAAAAAACATACAAAAAAAACAACAAATATACATTTAAAAATATTAAGAAACACATACCATGACAGGGTGAATAAATATTTCCAAGTCAAGCCATCAAAATGTGTTTGCACAGTAGATCACTTAGTCACAGAAGATCACTGTTAAATGTAATATAAATTTTTCATACAAGGTGTAAGAGTCTGATTGTCAGACTGTTATATGCTACCCCATTATTACATCATCAATCAACTTCTCAATCAACTTCTGTTTTCAAAGCTAGACTGATGATATACAATTTTATTTTTCAGTCAAATCAAATATCTAATAATGTTTTTATTAATTGTTGAACTGAGTTTGAACATATATTGCTCAAATGAAATATAAGCACCTTTACTCAGCAATACCAGTTCGAATTTGTAGGAACACATATATTGATGCACAAAACATGCAAATGAATAATTTTAATCATTCATTTTCTAAAGCTCTTATGAATGTATAAAATCATAGTGCGAAAGTATCTAGAAAGCCTGTTTTTATATTTTTTAATTCATTCAACTGATTCAGACATGGTCTGGCTGAGTTAAAAAGTCAAGAAAAAAATACTTTTGATTTTTAAAGTAATAATTAATTACTACAAAGTTGTATAGTTATACAAAGTATGAAACATAAAAGTAAAGAAAAACCTGAAGAAAACTGGTTATCTTATTTTTGGTCAACTCAACTTTAACATTTCAAAAAGGCACTTGGATAGTTGTCAAATGATTCCATGATCACAGAGATCATTTTAATGTCAGCAATGTCTTAAAAACAGTCAAGTTTTTTTTTTTTTTTTTTNTTTTTTTTTTTTTTTTTTACAAAGGACACTGGGTTTCCATAACAGCATAACATCCATAGGATCAAATGCAGCACAAGGATAAAGATCTTTGATATCTGAGTGGGACTTATTATAGGTCTTATCTCACCCAGCTTGGCAAATGTTCATCTAGTCCTTTTAAGGAAAGGTATAATACCACTTGAACTTTATGGATAGACCCTAACGTTCAATTTTAACAGAGAAATATGAGCTGTGAAAGTATTCTGTAACTGTATACCAGCGACACTTGGATGCTTCTCCAAGCTTAAGTTTGACTCCTGGGGCTATGAACATGATTAATTCTAAGGGTAACTAGAGATTCTCGCTGATAATACACACATACAATGACCAAATTCTTCTGCAGTGATTTTAGATGTAAACTTACAGAAGTAAAATGATTTATTCTAACAAATCAGTCATTTAAAAATCCAGTAAAATTTTTCATGGTATCTATTTTAGGACATACTTTGAGGATTATGGTCACACTTACTTATTATGAGCAGGAATAAACCTATGCCCAATGCATCTCAATAAAGCACATTACATTACATTGCTAATGTTACATGGCATTCTCCTTTGAAATTAATATGTTTTAGGGATTTAAATTTAAAATGTCCCTTTTCTAACACTAGTGTCAATCAGAAGATGGTCTTGAACCTCCATTTTTATTTTATTTCTAAGATCTGACATGTGGGCAAGCCTTGACACTCTATACCTATGACATTTGGGTGCATCTGTAAAACTAAGGGCAATGAGGTTATAGGTTTAAAAAAGAGGAAAGTCAATACCACACAACCCTCTGTTGTAGATGTTTTCTATATGTATTTTTCAAATTATTTTTTGATCAAATCAATTTTTATAATACAATATATCACACTATTAAAACAACAATGGCCTATGCAATAATGCTGTTAAGTGTAGATGTAATCTGTGCTATGTTCTGTTCAATTCTTAGCTTTCCTCCAACTTTCTGACACAGATTTTTTAGGTTACTGCATCACTTAACTCATTTTGTTGGTATGTTAGCAGCTCAACATTGAAATATCTTTGATGTAACAAAAGCTTATAGACCCTACAATGTCACAAGATGGTTCTGAAGATGACACGAATACTTGACCAAATCGAATGCTCGACTGCTGCTGACCCAGCAGTTCAAGCGTCTATAAAAGCAGCAGCTTTGGACTACTCTGAGAACTGACAGGCACTCGACACAGGTTAGTGCTTTTGTGGTCTTTCATGCTTGCAAAAATTTTACTTTCTGTAAATTGTCGTGATAATTGATCAGGTTTTTTATGACAAGCTGTCTTGGGAGAGATAATATCAATAATCAATAAAAGATGCATTTTTTTATGGCCAGTAACTTGTCTTGGTTTACAAAAAAAAAAAAAAAAAAAAGCTTCACAATCAAAGAGTGATTTGATCATTCTATGACCAATCAAGCTATTTATTCTTTTAATTAAGAGTGGTGCTACTAAAATACATATACATATGTACTCACACAAATGAGATAATTTGCAATTATTCTATTGCTGTACAGGTTTGGTAAACTGTGTCACTGTTATTTTATACTATTCTTTCTTATTTTAATTTTTTTAACAGACAACATTCAACTAGTATGAAAACAGATAAGATTTGTAGGCTCTAGATAGGCTCAATATTTCTGCATGTTCATTTAAAACAGATTTTTGAAATTCGAAAGAGGTTTTATAAAATTGAACAAATTGTTGATCACCTCTCTGTCTTTAATAGCATCTTTGGACAACAACAGATACTGTAAGACTCAGTTGGGACAAGGTAAAATATTTCACAAAGAGCATCCTGCAATATATATTCTTATTCTATTTTAATTCTAAAATATATTCTTACTCAAACTCATTCTCCTATTTTCAGTCTCCATTAAAGTGCCATCATGAGCACCGATGCGGAGATGGAGCAGTATGGCCCTGCGGCCATTTACCTCCGTAAACCAGAGAGGGAGAGGATTGAGGCTCAAAACACTCCATTTGATGCCAAAACTGCCTGCTATGTGGTTGATCCTGATATGTATGTCAAAGGCAAACTTATCAAAAAGGAGGGTGGCAAAGCTACTGTTGAGACTGTTACGGGAAAGGTGAGCGAGAAACTCCTAATACTGTCCATCTAAAGCTAAATTTTGTTCACACTATTTGCTGTGAGACTTTGTAAGAGATGATGTGATCCATTCCACTGTTTATTTGAAATAAAGTCTGAATAAAACTTTAACTGAATTATTTTTTACTCTATGCCCACTTTAGACGGTCACTGTGAAAGAGGATGACGTCCATCCCATGAATCCCCCAAAGTTCGACAAGATTGAGGACATGGCCATGATGACCCACCTCAATGAGCCTTGTGTGCTGTATAACCTCAAGGACCGTTTTGCATCATGGATGATATATGTGAGTGTGTAGTGCTCTGTGAAATATTGTGGGTTAAAATGTTTTTGTTAGTTGGCTCCATTTCTAGTGGCTAAAGGTTCCTAATACTTAGTCACCTTCCAACTTCCATCAATTTACAAGAAGGTACAGACATGCCTCTTACAATAATGCAATCCAACATAAAACAGCCACAAAATACGAAAATTCCCTTAGAGTAGAATCTGCTACTTTACAAAGTAAACAAAACAAAAACAGCATTAGCTTCACAAAATAGGATTTCTATGCTGTTGTATTGCATTGTACCAAGTGTATATTTTAAACTTGAAGCTATGTAATTCATGAAATTTAGAGTTGAATGCTCTACTTTTCACAGACCTACTCTGGGCTCTTCTGTGTCGTTGTGAACCCCTACAAGTGGCTTCCTGTGTACGACACCCAGGTTGTAGTGGCATACAGAGGCAAGAAGAGGATTGAGGCTCCACCCCACATCTTCTCCATCTCTGACAATGCCTATCAGTTCATGCTCACTGGTAAGATGTGGCACACATGTCATGAAATATGATTAAATTTTGACCACAATATACAGTATAATGGTTAATAAGAAATGTATAATTCCTCATCATTTCAGATCGTGAGAACCAGTCTATTCTCATCACGTGAGTAGTAAACTAATAACTGAATAAATCTATAAGAATTTTACAGTGACAAAAAGCAAAAACTCAAACTGCTCTCCTCCTTAGTGGAGAATCCGGTGCAGGAAAGACTGTCAACACCAAGCGTGTCATCCAGTACTTTGCAACAATTGCAGTGACTGGANCGGTGCAGGAAAGACTGTCAACACCAAGCGTGTCATCCAGTACTTTGCAACAATTGCAGTGACTGGATCGAAAAAAGCGGAGCCAACACCTGGTAAAATACAGGTAAAATTGGTGATATTTGCTTTAAAAAAAAGTCTTTAAAAGAGTTCATATATTCTGTAAAAACCACAAACTATATTCTAATTTTTGAATGTAGGGTTCACTGGAAGATCAAATCATTGCAGCCAACCCACTGCTGGAAGCCTATGGTAATGCCAAAACTGTGAGGAATGACAACTCCTCTCGTTTTGTAAGTAAGGGTATTAAAATGTCCAAAGAAGTACATTACTCAACATATCAAGAACCATGCTAACTTTGATTCGATATATTTAGGGTAAATTCATTAGAATTCACTTTGGAACAACTGGGAAACTGGCCTCAGCTGATATTGAAACATGTAAGTAAAATTTAAATTACATGTAAAGAGTCACTTTATTGTGTTACACAAAGGTGCAACACACTGTTGATTACACCACATATATGCAATAAACTGAATTGTGTCCTTGATATATAACTCTCAGATCTGCTGGAGAAGTCCCGTGTAACCTTCCAGTTGTCTGCTGAGAGGAGCTACCATATCTTCTATCAGCTGATGACTGGCCACAAACCTGAGCTCCTGGGTATGTCACTACAAAACATAAAATTGAGGAATTGTAACCATAGATTTTAGACAATAGAACACCAGGAGCATGACAGAAAATTTATGTATTTGCTATAATTGTTTCCAGAGGCTCTCCTGATCACCACCAACCCCTATGACTACCCAATGATCAGTCAGGGTGAAGTTACCGTCAAGAGCATCAATGATGTGGAGGAGTTCATTGCAACAGATGTAAAATGCTAATGCACAGTCATTTTAAAGGTTTCAAAAATTAAGATTCCTGTATAGAAATGTATAACAATTATATTTTTTCATGTCTAATGCAGACTGCAATTGACATCCTGGGCTTCAGTGCTGAAGAGAAGGTCGGCATCTACAAGCTGACTGGTGGTGTGATGCATCATGGCAACATGAAATTCAAGCAGAAGCAGCGTGAGGAGCAGGCTGAGCCTGATGGCACTGAGGGTAAATGCGAAAATATTAATTTGCAAACAACACCATTTCAAGCACATATTACGTATTTTAAGTTAAAGTGTATATTTTAAGTCAGTGAAAGTGGTTGTATCAATTGTTTCCACTAGTGGCTGACAAAATCGCCTACCTTTTCGGCCTGAACTCAGCTGACATGCTGAAAGCTTTGTGCTATCCCAGAGTTAAAGTCGGAAATGAGATGGTGACCAAAGGTCAAACTGTCCCTCAGGTAATAAAAGATAATCACATTGTTGGAAATTTTAGGGAAAACTTCCACATTAGACATTACAGTACCATTCAGAAAACAAAATCTCATTCGAAAACTCTAATTTCTAGGTCAACAACGCTGTCTCGGCTCTGTGTAAGTCTGTCTATGAGAAAATGTTCTTGTGGATGGTCATCCGTATCAATGAGATGCTGGACACAAAGCAGCCAAGATCATTCTTCATTGGTGTTCTTGATATCGCTGGATTTGAGATCTTTGATGTGAGATAATCAAATATTGCTAACAAATACTGACATATCAAAACTGTATATAAAAACAATGAACTGATGCACCTCTTCTATTATTATAGTTCAACAGCTTGGAGCAACTCTGCATCAACTTCACCAATGAGAAACTGCAACAGTTCTTCAACCACCACATGTTTGTCCTGGAGCAAGAGGAGTATAAGAAAGAAGGCATTGAATGGGAATTCATTGACTTCGGTATGGACTTGGCTGCCTGCATTGAGCTCATTGAGAAGGTTCGTAAATTTTCTAGTAGAGGTGATTTCTTTATATGCATGCAAATAAGTACTAATGTAGAATGTAGTAGAATGTTTAAATAATTTTTATTTCCATCAGCCAATGGGCATCTTCTCCATCCTTGAAGAGGAGTGCATGTTCCCCAAGGCCTCTGACACAACTTTCAAGAACAAGTTGTATGACCAGCATCTTGGCAAGAGCAAGAGCTTTGAGAAGCCAAAGCCTGCAAAGGGCAAGGCTGAAGCTCATTTCTCCCTGGTTCACTATGCTGGTACTGTGGACTACAATATCAATGGCTGGCTGGACAAGAACAAGGACCCTCTGAACGACTCAGTTGTTCAGCTCTACCAGAAGTCTTCCAACAAACTACTTGCTTTGCTGTATGCATCCCATGCGGCCGCTGAGGGTAAGAAGCTAAGGACAAACTAGTAAACTGTTAATTTATATCAATTAGTTAAATCGTGCAATTTTCATGTAGATAAATAGCTGAAGAGTTAATACTATGTCATGGAAACAGATGCTTCTGGTGGTGGTGGTGGCAAGAAGGGTGGCAAGAAGAAGGGTGGTTCCTTCCAGACTGTCTCTGCTCTTTTCAGAGTATGTATTGTTTCAAATTTTTCCAAGAAATAATAAACAAACATTTTGAAATAATGTTGGCATTTTCTCTTGTGAGGGAAGGTGATTTTTTTCCCCAACAATCATTGTTGATCAACAGGAGAACTTGGGCAAGCTAATGACCAACTTGAGGAGCACTCACCCTCATTTTGTCAGATGTCTGATTCCCAATGAAACAAAAACCCCAGGTAACAAATATGTAATAATCTATGAAAACCATGTCAAACTGCATGCCATAGAGGGCAACTAATCAATGCACCCTCACCCATAGAGGTTGAACTATTCATTGAAATAATCTGGTGTGAAATTTGGTTAGTTTGAAAACCTACCCATCTGCCCTCAATGACACACAGTTTCAGATGACTGGTTTAGCAAAATGCAAGAAAAAAATTTGCTAAAACATGAGTTTGTAATGTCTAGGTCTTATGGAGAACTTCCTGGTCATCCACCAGCTGAGGTGTAACGGTGTGCTGGAAGGCATCAGAATCTGCAGAAAGGGCTTTCCCAGCAGAATCCTCTATGGTGACTTCAAACAGAGGTGAACTATACCATTAAAAGATGCATATCTATCTACACACACACTCACACTGTATAAACTGTATATTTGTTTTTTCTTCTAGATACAAAGTATTGAATGCTAGTGTCATCCCTGAGGGACAGTTCATTGACAACAAGAAAGCTTCAGAGAAGCTTCTGACCTCCATTGATGTGGACCACACTCAGTACAAGTTCGGTCACACTAAGGTTAATTTTACAGATTACATCTGTTAATTTTACTGCTGTTTCATTATTTCTTTTCTAATATTCTTATGAGTTATTCCTTCTCTAAACAACACAGGTGTTCTTCAAAGCTGGTCTGCTGGGTCTTCTGGAGGAGATGAGAGATGAGAAACTGGCTGAGCTGGTGACCATGACTCAGGCTCTCTGCAGAGGATATGTCATGAGGAAAGAGTTTGTTAAAATGATGGAGAGAAGGTGAGATTATGATATAGTATGTTTAATTACATTACTGTTGTGAGATTTTAATCCATCCATTGCTATCTTCACCAATCCTACATCATCACAAATCCACTAAAGCTGGACTTGATGACATTTCAATGTATTTTCTAGAGAATCTATCTACACCATCCAGTACAACATCCGCTCATTCATGAATGTGAAAAACTGGCCATGGCTGAAACTGTACTTCAAGATTAAGCCTCTTCTGAAAAGTGCTGAGACTGAGAAGGAACTTCAGCAGATGAAGGAGAATTATGAGAAGATGAAGACAGACCTGGCTACTGCCCTGGCCAAAAAGAAGGAACTGGAGGAAAAAATGGTTTCCTTGCTGCAGGAAAAGAATGACCTGCAACTGCAAGTGGCTGCTGTGAGTACATTTCCAAACATATGTAATTTTCTCCCATACATTTCTTCTGTACTAATACACTTGCATATATGTTCAAAATATACAATAGGAAAGTGAGAACCTCTCTGATGCTGAGGAAAGGTGTGAAGGGCTCATTAAGAGCAAGATCCAGCTCGAGGCCAAACTCAAAGAGACGTCTGAGAGACTGGAGGATGAAGAGGAAATCAATGCTGAGCTGACTGCCAAGAAGAGGAAGCTGGAGGATGAATGCTCAGAGCTGAAGAAAGATATTGATGACTTGGAGCTCACCTTGGCCAGAGTGGAGAAGGAGAAACATGCCACTGAAAATAAGGTGCAACTTATTTTAAGTATGTACTTAATGTAAATAAAAAAGATTAACATGTTCATTTAATTTTGAAATATAATCATTGATTGACAAAACCTTTATACTCCTATTAGGTGAAAAACCTGACAGAAGAGATGGCATCTCAAGATGAGTCCATTGCCAAGTTAACCAAGGAGAAGAAAGCCCTCCAAGAGTCCCACCAGCAAACACTGGATGATCTCCAGGCAGAGGAAGACAAAGTCAACACTCTGACCAAGGCCAAGACAAAGCTGGAACAGCAAGTGGACGATGTGAGAAAACAATTCCTCTTTGGTTTTATTACACTGACATGAGTATTTCTTAATATTAATGGTCTATCTGTCAAATAGTACAAATAAATTATCATAAATTCTCATTTGAAAGCTTGAGGGTTCTCTGGAGCAAGAGAAGAAGCTCCGCATGGACCTTGAGAGAGCCAAGAGGAAGCTTGAGGGAGATCTGAAACTGGCCCAGGAATCCATAATGGATCTGGAGAATGACAAGCAACAATCTGACGAGAAAATCAAGAAGTACTTTCTTCCACGCTTTGACATTATATTTCACTGTCCCTAAAATACAACAAAACTTGCAGTCAAAACATGTAGTCACAACTCTAAAACTAAAACTTTTTTGCCTTCCCCATCAAGGAAGGACTTCGAGACCAGCCAGCTCCTCAGCAAGATTGAGGATGAACAGTCCCTTGGTGCCCAACTTCAGAAAAAGATTAAGGAGCTCCAGGTAACATTACTGAAATTCAAATTAGATTCA
>VXCM01002976.1:0-62193 GCA_014773175.1 Lucifuga dentata | reverse complement strand
CAGGCCATGCTACCTCAACTACCTCAGCTGACTTCTTTCAACATGAAGGAGCAGCAGTTCTACATCAAGCTCCTTCCTGATGTCCAAACTACTCTCTCTATCCCAAACTCTCATTTCAGCTCCTTGTATCCACAATCTCATTCTTTCGGTAACTATCCAACGTAAACTAACCAGTGAATTTACCACAACACTCCGGAGAGGATTATTTTTTGCAGCTGCAGTTCAGTGCAACAGAAATTTTATACCCAAAAAAAAAAACCAAAAACAAAAAAACCCTCTCTCCTTACTGTTTGAGATCACACTTAGTTCCCCAAAAGTTCACAAATGTATACGAGCGTTCACACACGAATCTGAAGGTAACTCTGTTCTTTAAATTCAGCCCACAGCTTCCACACACTCAAACTCTCCACAAACAACAGCAATGACCTTGCCTGAATGAGGCCCATCTGTCTGCAGGAGAAATGCTAAGAAACAGAGACCTAATTTGAGATCAATACATGAAATAAAACATCTTCTCCTGACTGGGTGTTCATCAAGGAGATCTAAGAGCCTCTTAGCTGGGATGATGAAATGCCGGACAATTTTCCCCCTTACGTTTCTGCTATATGCCCATAAATCATTTTCAAATGGTTTTGAAAGGGGTAGAGTCTGCAAGGCTCTTATCTGACCCATATCGCTACTTTGTGCTTATTCCCAAACCACGGCTTCATTCATAATACTGGGAGTCACAAGGAGAAAAGACAGATATAAAATATGGCTGAACCATTCTACTTAGATATTTGCTATAAATATTCTGAAACTGTGGATGATATTCATATGTTTGGGCTTGTTTCTTGTGGTGGAAATGCGATCAATCAGCCTAATTTTAGGTTTTAACTAAATGAAAGTTGGAGTGTGGCTTCACATTGGACTTAGTCAACCTAAACTGAACCTCTCCAACATCATGCATATATCTGTGTGTTTATACTATCAATATACCAATCATATTGCTTTCAATGCCAATTTTAACATCCCTGTCAATGAAGTTCTTGCTCAGCTCTTCACAGTGGATTCAAAAGTTGCAGGTTGGAGTTTGGCTGGGGTCGCATTTTGATGGGTGACAACACAGTAGCACAGCGGTCAGAGCTTGCGAGCAGATCAGAGTGGGAGGAAGAGCAGAAAGAGACTAATTTTATGGAAAAGTGAGTTTTCCCCCAAAAAAATGGAGCGGACCAACAGCAGCGCTCTAGTTCTGCTTATGGCCCAGAAGCACATGCAAAAGCCTACTTCTGCATGCGACCCAGTCATCTTGATTTAGTCATCAATGTTGCCAAAGAGTTCACAAAATATTTTTCAAAGGCTGCCATAAATAAGTCTAAGTGCAAAATTGAAAATACATGCAGAGATTGTGATGGTAATGAGCAGGCAAGTGAGCACGGAGGTCAAGTTTCCTTATGGAATCTAAAACAGGACAGCATAACCAGCACACTACCACACATGCCAACAGCTGAGAAAAGGGTGGGCAAGTAGCCGAGCTAAAAGTTGGCTTCGAAATAACATAGCTTATGTGGAGCACTTTTCGATTGTGACTTTTTTCATTAGTGAGATGAGGGTGGATTTGAGCGGTTGTCAGGGAAACGGATGGTGAGCAGTAAATTGGGGAAAAGCCCTGCTTTGTGAGTGGAGGGTGGGATTTTCAACTGCTTACATGCTCCTAATTGCAGCTAAGGAGTCAACTCATGCAGGGGTTTAGCAGTTTTATGACAGCATGGCAGCTCAGTGGATCGCACTCAAAAGCAAGGAGGCAGTGGGTTCAAATCCAACAGGGGCCTTTCTGCTTGGAGTTTGCATGTTTTCCCTGTGTCCATCAGGCTAGGTGACTGAACTTTAGGATAAGTACGTCTGCCAGATGAATAAATGTAGACCTGTGCGTGTAGATCTATAGGTGCCTGTGGTTTTCTCTGAGTGGCACGTGGTGGAGGTATTGACTTACTCACTGCTTCAAGCAATCAAGGCAGGCTGGGATTGATGCAATCCACAGGGAGACGGACGGTCCTGAGGGGAAGAAAATCTCCCATTGGTCTCAAGACAAAACTAGGACACTGAGTCTTTACACCACAGCTCTGCTTTTTCCACTCACTTTTACTTTTTCTGTTTTTCTCTCTTGGAAAACAGTGCTATGCCCAAAAGGGATCTGGATTCACCCTGCGTTTAGAAACACAGAACAGATTGAAGCCTGTAGCTTTACTTTTGAGTGACGCTGTTTAACTAATGCCACTGCACAGGAGGATAAAAAAAAAAAAAATNAAAAAAAAAAAAAATGATAAAAGGCAGGTTGGAAACAGGAGAAGTCAGAAATGGAGAAGACTGGATTGAGCTGTCATGTGTGGGATGCAGCCTTTCTGTCTAACTGGGGCAGACCGGGGTACTGTCGTGTCTATATTGGTAATTTTGCGAACAATGTGTTCCTTGGAGAGATCATATAGAACATGGGACACAGAAACTTTGAGTGTTCTAACATTCAGGCTATTTTTATTGGGCTGGTAGCGATCTTTTGACTGCTTGATTTTTGACCCAGTAGCTGCTTTCATTGGCAGTGAAATCAAGCCAGATTTGGAGAATTATCACTGACCCCCGTCCACGATATATTTCCACAAGTATCGCACTGTAACTTTCATCCACCACATTTCAGATAGAAATATTATACAGTTTAATATTTTTCTGAGAGGTGTAGTTCCTAATTCCCATGGTCATAAAATATTACTTTGGCATTAACCTTGTCTCATTTTTAAATTTTTTTTTATAGTTTTGTTTGCTGTGGAAATTTTCCTTACTGATGCACAAGCATGTACAAGATACCAGCACAACAGTTATTTACCACTTTTCCAGTGGCCATTCTTTATAATAAATATTTTACTTTTGATAATTCAGTACATTTTGCTGCTAATACTACTTATTTACTTTTACTTAAGTAGAATTCTGAATGCAGAACTTTCACTTTTATTTGATTATTTTTTCACTGTGGTACTTAGTACTTCTTCCACCACTACTAACCTATAATACTCACGCAAGGAAAGGAGTATAAAACTAGCACTGAGCAACATACCATCCATTAAAATACCAGCGGCCCCAGCAAATGTCAATGCCAACAAGTACTTTCTTTGAGAACAGGGCATGCTGGCCAATAAATATAAATCGATGAGGAATGCTGACGGTAAAAACTGACAATGCAAATGAGGCTGACTCATTAGGAAGCAGGAAACATCCCATCGTCGAGCCATGCCAGAGGAAACATCAAGTCAGAAGCAGCTGTGTTCAAGGGAAAGAGCGTGCAGCGGCAAAGTCTTTGAGACTACATTACGCTGTGTGAAGTGCTGGATCAGAGCTGTGGAAGAAGTTCTGATGAAGAATCAGATGAAGTAGTAGCTTGTCAGAGAGTGAAATGCTGCTGTGTC
Source organism: Lucifuga dentata (assembly GCA_014773175.1). NCBI lineage: Eukaryota > Metazoa > Chordata > Actinopteri > Ophidiiformes > Bythitidae > Lucifuga > Lucifuga dentata. The sequence continues at coordinate 58,759 of VXCM01002976.1, read as the reverse complement.
TGTTGATAACGAACAACGGATCAGTGCGAGTCTAAAAATATGAGGCGAAAAATCCAAATGTGGGAGATGTATGCTAATCATACAAATTAACTCTACAAATGAAGTCAGATGTATTTAGTTTGGAGAACAAATGCAGAAGACAAGAAAAAGAGACGGTTTTCCCATCATCCTCACCTGTAGGGTAATGAAAACCGAATACTACAAATTTTTCTTGTTTAGTGAAATCTGATTTAAATAATCATGTTGACAGCAAAATGACTGACAGTCACCGTCTCTCTTTCTCTCTCTCCTCCACTTAAATCTCAGCTTCCTCATTCTTATTTAGCTCTTTTTGGTGTCTTTGCCTTCTAATTCCTCTGAGACTGAAGTGTCTTGCACTTGAAATGAACACTTGCTGAAAGATGCAAATTCTCTGAGGATTCAATTCTAACCCAACAATTAAACATTAAAGAGAAAGGAAAAATAACACCTTTGAAAAATCCTTGAGAGGATAAAGGAAATATATTTAAACTTATACCAAGTGGGTACACACTCCACCCACACACATTTGGAAGCCTTGCATTGAGAAAAACAGAGTTTATCTGGGATTCAAGTAAATTAACCATCCTTTGCTGTCGTTTCCAAATATACTTCTTATGTGAGATTGAGAGTGTGTGTCTATCATTTCACTGAAACTGTGTCATCGTTAAAACTCTGCATATAAAGGTAGTATCTGGTTGTCAGAATATGTGCCTGTTGCTAACCTCATCATCAAAAAGCTCCATAACAAAAGTGGCCACGCTGCCGTTAATGCCGATGAAGAGGTTGATGCAGGTCAGCACCACGTAGGCTGTGCTGGGAACGCTGAAGATGAAGGAAGCCGGATACATCATGGGGGTGATGGACCACCTGGAGAAACACAAAAGATGATACCCTGACCTGAACTCTGAATGTATTGCTAGCTTAACCCACTTCTGCTCTCCCTTGCTGCAGCACCACTGTGCACACTGAGTGAAAACAAAAAGTTGATAACACCCTGGACTGCAAAAAATTCAACACGCTGCCATCTGCGTTTTTACTGCTTCTAAGGATCAAAATCATAATCCATAAGGATTATTCTTTTGGGATTTGAAACTTTTTTTTTTTTACTGAAAATACCAGGATTATTCTCAAAGAAACAAATCAATTTTCACCAAGATTTCATGTCCCCAAGATCTAGATGCTATTGTGTTCCCTATCAAAAAGACATCACCTTTCACCACAGTTTACAAGAAATGGGGTCCTCCAGTGGTGAGGACAACTCAGCAACTATTTCTGCTAACAGAATGTAGGAAGAAGACAATGGAAAAACAATGGAAACAAGCTGCTATTTCAGTGCTTCAAATAAATAAACAAACCGTGTTTATGCTTCAAATTATATTTTTATATACAGATTTTTTCATTTTTATTTTTGATTTTCCTTCATCCAGGTTGGCTAAAATTTGAAAATTTGGTGTACGATCCATAAAGGTACACTGATGTACGATAACATAACACACTCTTGAAAGGCATTAGTACAAGTTCAGAATGTAAAGGAAGTAATCGTGACAACTCTAAATAATGGCAATTGAGAAAAAAGTATTTTTAATATAATTTTAAGTAAATTTGATAAGTAAATCACAATGGACAACATAATATTATTGTTTTTAAAGCAGCCCAAATTATGCAGACTTGTCTTGGCTTTCTTTTATTAATTCATTGTCATTCCAGTTATGATTGATCACGGTGGATGCTAAATATGCAACACCTGATTATGATATTAATTTTCATTGCTTTCACCTGGGGACACAGCAAATAATCAATGCAATTACAATGTGGTTCTGCTGCTCTAATCACCATCATGGTACAGCAGCTTTAGGAATCAGCTTAAATTACTGAGCTGCAAATTTAGCCTGACATGGTGAAGTTACAGCTGAGGTTTATGAATATGAACCACTTTAAAAATCTAAAATATATGAGGAATGCTGATGGTAAAAATAGCCCCTGTAAGATAATGTACCTTACAGGGGCTATTATTTTGTTAACCGAGAACTTAAGTTGCCCAATATGACCAGAAAAGTTTAATAACTATTTGCTATCAATCATTTTGAATGGCCAAAGAGATGTATAGTCATCAAACCTACACAATTTTATTTTAAGTTCTAGTCCAGGTCCCAAAGTACCAAAAAATACAAAATATGTCAGGCTGAATTATAGTGGAATGCATATGAAATGATACACATCTAGTATTTTCCATTTGATCTATTGGTGCTGTCATAAAAAGGCATCTTCAGTTTGAATATTTCACTCAATGCGATTACGCAGTGCTGCAACAGCAGTATAGAATATATATGATGTTTCTGAACAGTGCAGAAAAAATGTCTTTAAGGGCATATAAAGGGGAATATTTAGTGGCTAATTTACTCACCCATACAAAATGAGTAGCAGAATCAAGGCAGGTAGGTTAGCTGGTGACACATATGCTTTTTGTTGGAAGCAGAGGAAGATCACAATCACAATCAAACACGGGATGATGTAGTTACACTGTCAAAATAAAGAAATGTGAAACAATCAGCTGTCCACATAAGAAGCAAACAGAGGACAGTGTGAGATGAAGAAATCGCTGCTGTGGGCATTAGTGACTACATCAAAAGACTGCTGGCTCTTGACACCCTTTCTTCATTTTTCAAACAAATTGAAAGGATGTGTAATTATTAAATCTGTGGATGACTTTTTAATTAGCACTCATATATACCCCGTTCTAATTTCCTAATTAATTCTGTGAGTAACGGAGTCATTGAGTTCTCTTCTGTTTGAGCCAAGTGGTCTCTCAGTGACACTGAACCAAGCAAGTGTCCAATGGTTTCATCATTTTGAAACTGGGAGACTAATATTCATTTAATATTTGTTTAGATACGTTGAGTATCAAAAGAAAATTTACTTTTTTAATGGTTTTATTCAAGAGAAAAATACTTAACCACTAATTTACACTGGTGAATAGATGCAAAAAACTCAGAAAGCATTAAGATACAATAATGCATGTTTATGTGTAGTTTACAGGGGAAAAAAATAAAGTTAACACTGAATATTAAAGAGCTTTCAACCTGGATTTTCTGTAATATTCCCATTGTTGATCGAGGATGTATGCTAATGCAGAGAGCTTCAGGCTAGAATCATTAGACTGACTCCTTAGGAACATTTCTCTTCCACTCAGACAACATTTATCCCATTTATCCACCATAATGATGAGCTGCCTGCTGCCATTTCTTAGGTACCTGATAAAATGTTTACTTCCATTAAGCCTCGGGGAAACCGCCAGCGTGCTACCACTTTCCAGTTTGTTACAGGTAAAGCCTGTTGAGCATAATAAGGGGTCTTGCAGATGTCGATAATTTCTTATCAGCCAATAACAGTCACTCAGCGGGAACGTTTTCCAGAAGCTAGTGGTGTCAATGGTGCACTATCAATTAAAAGCTGACATTTTTTTCAATGTAGCCTTAGGTGGAAAATAAATCTTCAGGAGAGTTGAGAATTTTTCAGGTAAAATCAGTACAAAGACACTGAAACCTCCAGGAATAATCCACACGACAGCAGAGTTTGTAGTTCTAACCTGGATGATTGACATAAATATACACAAATGCACACATACACACATGCATGGAGGTGTCAGATATCGCTTTGGAGATAATGAAGTGTCAGTCATTGGTAAGATGATTATGCTCATACTTACCATGTCCCAGGCAAAATTGGCCAACCAGTAGACAGCTGGGTTTACACCGCTGACAAATTGCAGATGCTTGGCTTTGTTCACCCTCTCCTGGATGAGGAAGAGGACAAAGCTGGCAGGGATGAAGGACATGGCAAAGATAACGCAGATGGACACCACCACGTCGGAGGAGGTTGTGGCCCTGTGAATGAACAGAACACAGCAAACAAGAGGTCTACTAGAGAACTATCAGTGTATTTACGATGTGTAGTATTACTAACATAATATTAACTGTATCTAAATTTGTTTCTAAAGCTATATTTAGGGATACTGGTACACTTGATTTTCAGTTTCAGCAGGTACTTCTCACTTTACCAGCCACCCAATAGCCAAACCCCCCAAAATATCAACTCAAAAATCACTCCATTGATGTCATTGGAATCTAGAAAGGTTATAGATGGCTAGCTTCATTTAGAAATACTGGTTTCATTTAGAGAAAGTGTAAGTAATATTCCACATATTCGATAAAATCTATCCTCTGTTGGTAGAAAATGACCAAATACCATTTTAAAATCGACTTGGGATGCTTGCATTTATTAATTGCAGCATTTGGATTCCTTTAAACAAATTGTTTTGTATCTCCTGAAATAATTTATAATTGAGACTACCTGATGTGTGCAGCATGTGTGGTAGTAATAATAACCTAATTAGACAAAAATCTCTCACAGCCATTACACAAATTATTTATGGAAGGAACTGACAATGCTGTTTGTAAATGATAAAGAAGCGTTATTAGCATTCTAAAATCATGATGGGCTATTGTTGCTGGTTCATCCTCGTTCGTTTCTTAGCTCCTGTTGGTCTTTTGATAAATCACGCAATTGTTCCTGCTCTCCTGTGTCTTACTTTGCAGTGTATGGGGGGATGGAAGTGGATGAAAGGGATAAAAATCAGGGCATAAAAATATAGATGTAAGGGCCAAAAGTTGATTATGAGATAAATGAATCTTGACAATGGGTAAAGAACAAGAAGAGTTCTTATATTTCTTATACATTAGCAGTCTCCTTTTTGTTCCTTTCTCCTCCAGGATGCTGACCTCAATTTTACCTTCATACATCTTCATTTATGTCATTTGAGCTTTGAGAATGTCCTTCACTGTGTTTTCTCAATTAGCGGTGGATAACACCATAGTGTATTCTTTTAACCCCCACTATCATCTTCACACTCATCCTGCATAATCTCTCACAAGGCTTCATGCTGTGTAATTAGCATATTTAATAAGTTACCCTGTGTAGCTACGTGGATGTATTTATCATCGCCAACCAGATGCAATTAGAACACATAAATATGAAATAATTTGCCGCTGTGAGTATCAACACATATTTCAAAAGGTTTTGAGGGCTGAGTGCTCTAGCTGGGTAGGGAGATAATGTAGGGGGCAAAGTGAATGATCTAACCCTGGGTGCTTGAAGCTGGCTAATTGCTGAGAGGAAGAGGACAAGCAATCTGTTAATGAACTCATAATAGAACATCAGCTAGAGTGAAGTTTTATGTATAGCGTTACTTTAGATTTTTAATGGTAAAGTGTCCAATGACACAGCTTGAAGCAATGGATAATGCTGATCAACTATGTCTTTTGTTTCATGCTGCTTTAAGCTGACTGGTCAATCATGTATGAATACAAACATTTATCAATCACTTTGATGGGATTTCTTCATAATTTTTATGTGTTTTAGAGGTGATTTGTGGGTTGTTACAAAGAAATTATACATCAAACTAATTAGGTCTGTAATAACAGGAATACTGTGTCACTTGAGAGTACAGTCTTTGATTGTAGAAAATTCTCCTTCACTTGATTCTGTCTTTCTTTGGATTGAAAAAAGCCACCAATACCAAATTTAGCAACATTTGATAAACAATTTAGCAAATTAATATTAATAAATGGCAGCTACATTTAATGAAAAGTCAAAGGACAAAGAATACCATATAAACCAGAGGGTTAAGACTGGAATCCTTCCTGGCAGCCATGTGTAAAAATTCCAGACATGGCAGACTAGGACTGAAGTAAAATTCGACATGTTTCAGTAATGATTATCTTCCTCATCTTTCCCTGCAGCTAATCCCATCTGAATAAGGCTTTTCTTTCACTATCAGCATAACAGCTTCAGCAACTGTCTGTTCATTACATCAAGGAGTGTCAAAGCGTAATATGATTTCCATTTGAGAGCTGATGTTCCATTAAATTTCAGACATTGTTTTAGAGCAGAGATGCAGAGGCTTTTGGTCACTCTTGGTGGCTCTCTTAGCTCAGTCTTTAAAAAAAAAAAAGACCATATGTATTAAAGATTTCAAGTCTGTCTTTCATAAAGAGCTGTCAGCAGGTGAGTTCAATTTCACGGCCAGACTGACAGCTACCTAAAATGACTCTGAGACAGTACAAATGTGGGTATTTCACCTTGAATGACATCAGCCATCATTCACATCCCATGTTTAAAATATAAATGGCTTTTGCAACTTTTTTAACAGTGGTGTGATCATTATCAGAAACTTATCTGTAATTTTCAGGGTCCAGTTAAAAATGTTAATCTTCAGTATCTTTAGGCAGAAGAAAGTGAAATTTCTTGCCTTAACTTTGACAAAATGCCAGTATGGCATTCCCTTTCATGATATATTTACAGCCCCTGTCGCAACACAGGAACTTTCATTTCAGGGACCCATAAAATTTCCTTTGTTTTGCACCATGAGACCAGAAACCACTTTTAGTTCCTAACAGGGTAGGTAGTCTCCAATATTTCAGGACTGCTGAGTGGAGCTTACAAGACTGAACACCTGATTGGTCAGAGGCGATGTTCCCCAAGTGGACAATCGCCATTTTTAAATACTTGTTTTTAACTAATTCCTGTTTTTCTGAATTTGAAAACCATAATGCAAAGCAGCAACATCAACAGTAACAATAGCCAAAGTGCTATGAGAGACAGAGTAAGTGGTACAACACAATTTATGTTATTCTGGGACATTAACAGTATACTCTAGTACTACTGGTATGAGAGACTCGGCAATGTCTTTGCTGTCAACGTCAGACAATAACACAGTCCTTTAGGATGAGAAATTGTGTGTTTGGGTTGTAGAAATGTCATGGCTGTCTCAGTGTAGACGGTGCATGCTCTAATTTACATAATCTTCATGGAACTTTGCAGGAATAGAAGCAAAGAACTCATAGAAAGAACCACACAGTTCCTGTTCTGGATAGTTTCAGGTGAAGTACTGTAGTTGGTAATTTAGTTCCAAATATTTGGTCTGAAAGCGCCTTATGACTCATAAAAAATTGCGCACTTGTGCAACCCAGCTCTACTCATCTCCTCAAGTTGTCTCTGCCCCTCCACCCATTCCATCTCCAGCCGGCAGACTTACTCAACAATGAAAGAGTATCCAAGCTAATCTGGAAATCATTGTTCATAAATCGTAGGCGTCGCACCCTGCACACAGAAGAAGGGGAGGAAAAGAGGCTCATCCTGAATCTATGGTAGGCAGACAATCGTAATTATCTCCTAACCCTGCCGCAGTCTCACTCTCTAACTCAGGACTGTCGTCTGCACCAGATCGCTACATAAATACCTGATGGAGGGTTGCAAAGGCACGGTGGGTAACACAGAATAAAACTGCTACCGTGGCGTGATTGGTAGCAGCCGCTGTATAATGCCCGTATAATGCTAGAAGTTGTGGTGGTAAGTATTCCAACTCATTTCCATTAAAAGTGTTGATGTCTGAATGGCCAAAATGCAAAACAGCACCAGCTTAGACAACTTGAAGGAATATTCTCGAAGTCACCAGTCATCGCTGAAAAAGCGCAGTACACAGAGAGCAGTTAGATCCATATGCTCCGAGCCGATATACAGTACGCTGTGATTTAGCATGTCATTAATCTCTGGCTCTCATGGGGAGCTGCTTCCTGCTAGCCGTAGGATAAGGTATGAGAAAGAAATGGTATATCGTCGCACAGGGCTCCCATGGGCTTCCAAATCTGTGCATACTCAAACAAATCCCTCATCTATCTATCTGTCTTCTGCTTCCAGTTGTACTGTGTCTTACTCATCTGTTCTCCTTTTCTCTATGTTGTCTCCGCTCTTCTGTCCCCTGTTCCATTGTTCTGTCCTTCTTGCTCTCTCCATCAGTCTCATTCTCCTCATCAAGCATCCACATATGCCAGAAAATCATGGATTCCCCCACCCCACCACCACTTACCACCACCACCAAAGGATAAATAAATAAAAAAAATTCTGGATCTAAGGAGGACCTTAAAGATGATTCTAGAGCAGTTCATTAACTGACATTTGATTGGACATCAAAACATGGACTAACAAAGCACTTTTCAAATTAATAAATTAATCCATCCATTAAATTAACAAGGACTTATAATTACTAATGATCCATAACAATAAATAACCTAATTAAAAATAAAGTGTAAAATTTGTAAATGAATACAAATTGACATTTAAATTTAGCTATCTGTATGTATTGTAAATTAATTCATTGTTAATTGATTTTTATTCGTGTTATTATTTAGGAATGCTCTTTTTTATTTTTGAACCTATTAATTGGTGGATAAATTTATTCACTCTAATAATTTTTGTTAATCCTCTTTTTACTGTTCAAGTAAATATCACTCAATAAATTCCTTTATACTTTGAATATTTGGTGACAGATTTGTATTGTTTTTAAATTGTTCAATTAAATATCAATATCAATTAATGAACTGTTTTCCACATATTTGCAAGACCCTGGACAGTGTTTTATAGATGTATGGTCTCATAATGCCAAATATTGAACACAAGCAAACAGTGTCTTGAGAATTTAAACATAATGCTCTATGTTGTATACAATCTATGCTGCAGTTACATCCTGAAAAAGAACTTTGCTGCAGTTACTTGGAATTATGACTGATCAAATCACCATTGTTAATAGTTAGAATGGTAAATGGTAATGAAATGTGAGGTAGCTCGCCCATGTTGCCAAATAACACTGTATTTCACATTTCACAATCCCATGTTTCTACCCTTGTTTTTCTGATCTGGACAACTGTGGCAAAAAATGCTGAACCTTTGCAGTCTCTACTGTCCACACCCCACCTACCCTTTACCCCCTCCCACCACTGACCAGCCATTTCTGGCCCACTGACTCACAGTGCCACATAGGAGAGCTGTTCCTTGGTGAGGTTGAGGGGGTGATTGGAGGTGGAGATGCCATACTGGCGAGGATCCTGTCCTGCCGTCAGGTTTCCCCTCAGGATTGCATTGTTGGCTACACTGAGAAAGGACACCATGCCGTGCCATGCCCGGTTGTAGAACCAAACCTACAGTATGGATGCAGAGACGAGCATTAAAAGTGAGAACAGCTTGTGGTGTAAAGTCGCATCAGATGTCTCCTAGCAACTACATCTGGCACCAACATGTAAGTCTCATTCTGTATTGTTAGCACTCAAATGAATCATCTGGGAGGGCGATGTGCCATGCCTGTTAACCTATTAAGCTTTGTTGCTAACTCTGCTGAAATGCACCTAAGCAAAGTAAATAATGTTCAAAGCCAATGAATCTGTGACTCTGTAGCTGTGTTGAAACAGCTGAAGAGATGCAATCTGCTGTTGTTAAAAGCAGTAAAGCAAAACGCCAATATGGCCAGCAAAGGGCGGGTCATATCTTAAACCCCTACAATTCTCCAAAGTGTTGCCAGTGAGATATAATTTACAGTAAAAATGTACTGTTATTGGCTGTAATACTTCACAAGATATGTTAATCTGTATATTTTGCATTTATAATACAATAAGAAATGCAGTGTAATTTTGTCTTATGACTAATAGGAATGAAAAACTAAAGATGCCCTGGAGACAATAATGTGCAAAATATTGTCACGCAGCTAATGAACGAAAAGGGATGACAAATGCTACACTTTATTTTACAACAGATCAAAGAATGCAGTGAGTCCTGAATCCATTGTAGTGTCATGATATAGTTCTATAGACAGAATAAAAACTATTTTTTTTTCTCCTCAACACTATTTTTATGTAAATGGGTCTCTGTGTTTGTGGCTTCTGGGGTGCAGAAGAAAAAGAATGGCTGAATGAGAGTGGGAGTGAGAGAGAACTCCCTGCTGATAGTGCAGCGCTAATTAAGAGTGGATGTGTTTGAGTGTCAGCCCAATGTAAGACTGCATCACACAGGAGGATATGGAGAAAATCAAGCATAGATGTGCATGCACACACACATACACACCTTCCTCTCTGACTTTTTGCCTGTCACTGTGCCTCTTTCTCTCAAATGCATATATACACAAACACTGCTATTATTTTTCTTATATTTCCTTCATCCATTAATTTCTAAAAGGTATGCTGCTTAAAATACCATCTGATGGTTCAAGATGACAGAATGGGGCATGAGGTTGTTGCTAAATTCATGACTACGGTATTAAGGAGAGAAATGTCTGAGTAGACAGTAAAAAAAAAAACCTTATTAGCTTACCTTCTCCATGCAAGAACCAAAATCTTATTTTAGCATTAAATATTAATTTAAATAGAAATGTGTTCAACTTCAAAATGGTATTTCAATTAATTACCCAATGAAACATGTAAACGCAAATCAATCCTAAGTTGTTTTTGGATCTCCAGTTTGTTTGACTTGTTTGTAATCAGAGATTAAATTGTTGCATTTAGCCTTTGTTTGGTTTCATACAGAAAAAATTCAAAGCAAACCAAAATATACCAACAACCATGTAACACCACTTGCTTTGTTCATTGGTCAGAAATGTCTGGGGCAACAAAATCAAAACAGAAAGAAGCTGACGACATTTTAAAGCAATTTACTCAATTATTAACACAAAATATCATGGTTTCTCAGTCTCCTCTTGTATATTTGCAAATAATATAATCGATTCTCCAAACAAGGTGAGCAACCTAGCTCAGGTCGGTTTACTATTCGGTGCATCTGTGTATACATCCCTGTGTATTCTTTGTTCCTCTCAATAACCACCCCTCAAACACAAAAAATAAAATTAAAACATCCTAATTTTCCCACTGAGATCGTTAAAACTTTCACCTAATCTAACCTTAGAATCAACGAGTATTTGACAAGCCAAGACACAAATATAATACCTTTAAGTTGTCTCTGGTTCCCAGCATCCTCAGTAGAGTCTCAGCCTTCTGCAAGATCTCATCAGTCACATTATCCTAATCAAGATGAGGAAAACAAGAAGTGAGACTTAATTGGGCACACTTGGAAAACCACCACTCTTTTTGAAATGCAAAACATTAGTCTGTCAGAGAAAAGAATCAGGACTTCCAGAGAGCGTTTTGGTTTATTTAGCCACTTATTTCCCACAGAGTGGGGAAAGATGTGACCCTCGTTATTTTGGCTACCTGAGATTTTTTTCTGCTTTGACTCTTCTGTTTTATTAAGTTGTGTAAAATAATAAAATTCATGAGAGATGGGAGAGAATGTAGATAACATAAAACACAGCTTCACAAGGAACAAACCAACTTGCATTATTTAAAGTACCAATCAGTATGACAGGGTTCTAAGCCTCCAAGTCTTCATATACAAATAAAACTGAAAGAATACAGTTTTTGTTTAGAAAAGGAGATGAAAGTAGTAAAAGAGTCAACCATACCAGCTGCATTAAAAAAAAAAAAAAAAAANTAAAAAAAAAAAAAAAAAATCAGCTCAACTCTTCTCAAATCAGCCTGGGGATGATGGCTTAAGATGACAGACGTGATTTCCAAAGTGTCATGTTGATGCCATGCTGTTCAACTCATATAAGAGCAGTGGGCACATTACATATGTGATTTAAATGCAAATGTGCCTCCTATGTTGGATCCTGCTTTCATCATGAGGCGATAGTGGAAGAGAGGGAAAAAGGGAGAGAATGGAGAGCAGGGCATGAGGAGAGGTTGGTTGAGGATTGTGTGGGTGACAACTGGGAGAGGTGGGACGCCAAGAAAACAGGAGATGATAAATCAGGAAAGACATCCTGATGCTCAGGTGCAAAGAGATCTCCTGCCCTAAAGACAGGCACTGAGCACATCATTTCATATCTTTTCTCACTTTCTCTACCCCACAATCCTTCACTCAGCCAGTCCTACACATTCTTGCATCCTCTGCCAGACCTTAGAAATTTGGAACTATTTCAAAAAATGAATTTTTGCCGTGCAGCAGATTCAATCTGCTCCTTTGGCATAACCAAAATGTTTACACATCATTTCAACAACACAGCATGAACTCCTCCTCTTGTTCCATATCATGCTGTGAAAGAAGGGAGAAACAACAAACCCCTATCGACACTGACAGGAGTATTTGTGTTAAATACCCCCCCCCCCNCCCCCCCCCCCCAGTTCCAAGTCATTACCTATTCATAAACTGGGCAGAGAACACTTGTCCAGAATGTTTCCTCCTGCAAAAACAGGACACTTTCAACATAATGTGTTTGCATCACACCAGCAACACAAACACGTGGCCTTCCTGAGGATTATTGGGGGCTGAAACAAGATGAGAAGTGGGCCAGCAGCTGCCCGGGTCTAATCCTGGACAAAGTCCTCCTTGCTCAAGGACAATGACAAGGCTGGTTTGGGTGGGCAGACATGCCAATGCCAAGGCTAATGACAGCCATGCAAGTGGGTGGTAACATTTTTGGCTAGTATTCCAATGTGGCTTGTGCAGTTCAGTGGATATCATATGCCTTGTGTCACAGTGTGTGTTCGTGTGTGCGTGCGTGTGTGTGTGTGTGTGTGTGTGTGTGTGTGTGTGTGTGTGTGAAGAACTGTCCACTCAAGAGTTCTTGCCTTGTTTAATTAGGGGTTTTAATTTGTGAATAATTTAGACAATTAAGCTGTAGTTTGAGAAGGTTATAAAAACAATTCAGAGAACAGTCATCGCAGAACACATTTGACAGTGTTCTGCTGTATCTGAGATACATTTCGTGGCTTAATTATAAATTTGCCAACACATGGACTTTCTTGTTCTCATCATTCCCGTCATCTCTTGCAACAAAGAACCCTCTATTCTATCTGCTGTACACAGGAAATGCAATTAAACAGAATTTTCAAAGCTCAATTCCCAGTTTGTGCAGGTGGCTCAGAGTGCAAAAACACCCTGCTTCCCTTGACTGTCTGGCATCTCAATGCCTGCAGAGCAGCAGAGAGCCAGACATATCCCAAGGACAGTGTAGCACTTTAATAAGAAGGAATGCAGAGCTGGGATGGCTAATGCTCGACCATTAGGGTTACATCATTGCTGCCACACGAATTAAAGTCACATTAGCTTTGAGATCCAAGAGACAGAGCCTGAGCAGGGATGAGCCTGGAGATGCCTGAAGGCAAAGTAATGTGCTGATCTCAAAGTAGTCTGAATGTCCAAAATTTGAAATTTTAATGAGTGTGTGTGCATGAGAGCAGGAGAATGACAGGCAGAGAGAGACAGGAGGGGACAAGTGAGTTGGAATAAAGTCCAAGAAATGTGCTTGAGTAAGAGTGTATGAATGTGAACGTGTACATCTTTGATTTGTGAGGATGCGTTCAGGGAGTTCGATGAAGTTTGATGAGCATACAAGTGAAAAGAAATGTAGATGGTTTTGTGTAGTGAACACAGATTCCTGATTTATTCACATCAATGAAAGTCTGTTGCCATGGACACCCAACAAAAGGATTTGCAGAAGTCAAACCTCCTCTTTGCTTTGCTTTCGCTCGTCTTTCTTAATCTGATATGTGGACATTTGACAAACTCAAGGGCGCAATGGGGTTGATGAGTCCACTACCAAGAACAGTAAACGCATCTGAGATACAAAGTGACTTGAACAAAGAACGCCAAACTCCATCAAGAAAACGTCAAAAGTCAGCAGTAGTTTACAACAACTTGACTTGAAGACATTTCACCGTCCATCCAAGTAGCTTCTTGATTTCTAAGTCAACAGTGGGAAGCAAACAGGTCCTTCATCATTTAGGCTGGGTAACTGTTGGAGTTGGAATCACACAGCCAGTCCAGTAGCATTGAATGATTGGTGAACTGCAGCCTTAATGGGAGAGCAGCAGTTTCCTCTTCCATTTCTTGTGAACTTTTCATTATTGAAGAATATGGGAAGTCTTGACAATAGTTATGAGTCAGTTTCAACTTTACAGTTCATGCAGCACATAAAACCTCAAGCCAAACAAAGCAGAAATACACAGGTGAGATCAAAAAGAAGCATTGCTCTATTCTGCAGAGGCATGTAGTTCTTCTGAATAAAATGATTTGTAGAAGAGGATTCATTCTCCAACATGAACATGCTATGAAGTTTGGCCAGGCCCATTTGAAGTACTGTGTTCCCTTCAAAATTAACACGTCCTAACCTTTCTGAATATCTTTGGAAGTCTTTGAAAAGGGCAAAGAAACATCACAGGATGATAGCAGGGATGCTCCAAGAGTGCAGGAGATATGCAGACTCTCAAATTCATTTAAAAAAAAAAAAAAAAAAAAAAAATTGGAAATTGCTATCAGATTTCTAGCTGAACAATAATATCAAATTTGGATTTCCTGTAAATATTAATATATTTTTCTAAATTACAATATTAACAATATAACTAAGGAAAATCAACAGAAAAGCAAGATTTGTTTTGAAGAATTGAAGATATTTTGTAAATGTTTAGAACCAAGAAGATAATCACAAATTTTGTAGAAGCCACCAAAGAAGAATCTTTCATGCTCAACTTATCTTCCTTTTTCAGTCTTTTGCTTATTTTATTCTATTTTATTTAAATATTTAAAACCAGGAAGAAATCCAAGAGATTTCTATAATTATGTGAGAATTTTCTATAAGTGTTGCTTTCTTGATTTTAGTATATTGCTGCACCTAATGCCATTTTGTTTCCACGTCCAGATGCTCATTTATAGAAAATTGTTACTGCATTGGCAGATTTTTTCATTTATATTCAGTAAATCAGACTTTCAGAACCCAACAACAGACAAGATTTTTACAAGCAAGAATTTCTTGTCCTTTCTAGTAAAACATTTCTTTTTTTATAGTGGAAAATGAAAAACAAATTCAATGAAAACTAAAATAGACTCCATGGGTTAACTGAGGCCTTTGTGGACTCGGTTAGACACATGTTGTACAGATGAACAAATTCTAGGAATTCAGAATCTTTGAAGAAGCTTCTTTGCTGTTTTTCAACCGGGCAACCTTTGACCTCTTCCTACAATTTACAGTTTTTTCACACTTGACAGAAGCCGAGTGAATCTTGTGACATCAACAGGTTTCATTTTATGGATGTCAATACTTATTACATACCTGAAATGAATTGAATAGGACCTTTAAATCCCTGAATGCATCTTCGATTGCTGCCTCGCTCATGGAGACTTGGGAGTTGACCTCTCCAACAGAGATTCCTCCATATCTGGAGTGGTAGAAAAGGCAGAAAGAAAGAGGATCAAGTGGAGGTAAGAGAATGTGAGTAAGGCCAAGGATACATCCACCATCCATTTGCTGTCTCTCTGTCACATATTTACACACAAAATCAAATAAAATATTGAAACAATTACTACAGGGGATGCGCTAGAATTGTGATCAAACACAACTGACAGGTCTGAATAAACATATAAATCTAATGTTTTCAATGAATCATTTCACTCCGACTGTTTGCTCTAAATGTTTTCACACAGTAAAATGACGACTTAAGAGAAGTGAGACAGTGGGAGTGACATGTGGAGGCGTGACGTGATGATAGAAATGGCAGCATCATGTGCAGGCTTTTTTTCATTGTATTCAGTTTTACATAGAAAAATTTCAATCCACTTTAAATATATCAACAAAAGCCATGTGAGAAAGCTTGCGCTGCTCATTGGTCAGAAATATTTCAGAATTCAACTGAGAAAATGAAGGGTTTACTGTGCTGTGGTAGGCTAAGTCACATAAAAAAAACAACTGGTCGTAGTTCCTAGTCATAGCATATTTATTCTCTGATTAAAAAACAAGAAATCCATATCAGTTTTTCCAGCTTAATGCTGTGTTGTGTTTAGAGAACAGTAAACTCTTGTTGCTGCTGACATAGACATGCAATACCTTGTCTTGCCTGAGTGCTCATATGTCTTAACCAAGAAGTCTGTCACGTTGCGTCCAGTCATATCCAGCAATGTGTCTGTTGTGTTCTGGATCCTCTGTAAACATATAAAAAACAAGTAAATAAGTTACGAAAAAAGGTAAAGAAACAAAAGAACTGGTTTTTATTTTAATATGAAACTGAATTGTGCTTTTGTGTGTAGTGCAGCATCATGAGCGACAGGCTGGCTACAATCAGACTCCAGCAGCCACAAAATCTCAGCCATCAACCAAACACTTTAAGAGGAAGGATGTTTCACAGGTATATCAATTCACAGCACCGCAGAAAACACTCTCTCAACCCTTATCAATTCAGCTGAGCTATGGGAAGCCTCGCTGAAATCTAGACCCCCGTAGAGCAGCAAAAACCGTGGCTAATGTCAAAGGACCCTAATTAGATGCCCTTCTGTGGATAAATGGGTACACTCAAACATCCAATTAGGAGAGGGTGCAACACACCACCATGAACACACTCCATATGTGTGGACTGTGATCACTGGTAGAGACACACAGCAAGCCACTTTCGCCCTGCTTATTTAGACAGGTAACAGTATGCTAATTAGCAGAGTGATTCTTGGTAAAATGTAATGGAGACCCCTGACTGCAATGCAATTTTCCAACATGTCCCCTAGTTATGCTAGTTATCCACCCTTGTGTATAAACAGCTTGATATGCTAGCCTCAGGTAGACATGGTGTGTTGATGAATCAGTTACTCCCGTGTGCTGAATTACCTTTGAGAGAATAACTATTGAATGTTGATACGTGTGCAAAAGAGTGGATTTTCAAAGCTTTCAATGCTTGGGTAGAAAGATGACACAAGGAAAATATTTTTGCATTCATTCTGTTTGGATAGAAAAGATCCCCATGGAGGTAAGTCACTGCTGGTTTGGGGTTTTATGTAGCAGGGCTGTTCCCTATCATTTTGGTTTTGTGGATCTAGTATCTAAAAGAGGGTGGGCTGTAGAAATAGAGGAGATGAGGATAAGTTGAGATGAAAGTACAAGGAAAAAAGAACAGGGGAGAAGAACAAAGGAAGACTAGGAAGAGATAATTAAAAACAAATGGAATTGAGCATTGAAAGGATAAGAGCATAAGTAAAAACCAGAGGAGGAAAACAGAAGAAGAGAGGGAGGTGAACAAGAACCAAACAGCAAAAAACAAACAGAAGGAGAAAGCAGAGGAAGAAGAGGACCCATCTGGCTTATGAATCACAGATAAGGAGGATGAACGACACAGCAACCTTGGATTATTTCTGAACAAACTTCACTTTGAAAAGCTGCAGGAACTCTGGAACAAACAAAACCAGAACTAAGAGCTTTTATGCTCTGCTGTGTGTGCAGTCAGCTTAAACCGAGCACACAGTCAGTGTGGGTCTAATTATTTTGGCCTTGTTCCATATCCCCATCAAAAAGACTGAAACGGGAACATTACTTCATTGTGCAATACCTGCGATTCTCTTGCTCATTGCCAGAGAACAGTTTCAGTGTGTTTGGCATTCTGAATGTGACTTCAGCTCTCCACCACACGGTAGCAGCTTGATAGCTGGAGAAGCAAACAGGGGTGAGGGAAATGTAAACTAAGGAGTAATCAAAACTGTTGAATGAGCTCAAGTACTGCAGAGATGATAAGAGACTGTGCTGTGTTCATATTAATCTTGGCACTGTGTGTGTCTGCAACACTTCTAAGGTACACGTCAAATTTTATCTCTTGTGCACAAAGAGAGCTAATCTGAGGGATGCGGAGTTGTCATGTTTCATGATTATGATGTATGATCACTTGACCTCTGACCTTTATCAGTTCTTGAAGTTTTGCAAGCGATAATTAGGATAACTGTTTATGCAAAACGTTTACGTTTGTTCAAGTGTGAAGTTGTTTTGAAATTCTCGTTATAATTTCTCACATATGTGTAGGTAGTGGAAATGGCAGGTGGCCTATTCTTCACTTCAACACCTTTCATTCTGTTGTGATTATGTCCGATCTGATCATGTCACAACAAGCGACCATGTGTGCGACCATGAGTTGAGTCCATATCTGGAGTAGCTTTGAAAGCACTGGAGCAAACAGCAACTAACCACAATAAAAGCTGTGCCGTCTATTGTCTACAGTCATGAGAGTCTGTGTTACGCACATCCACAACAGATGTGAAATTTTCATCCAAGAGCCTACTGTTGTGTTTGCTACATAAAAAGAAATCACCACCTCATCCACCATCTGTCTCACCTCATGATTCAGCGTCCTTTCTGCTTTTGTTCTCAAGCATCTCTAGCCTTCCGCTGAGATCGAGGCTCTGGACAGTTCATTTTACACTAAAATGGATCTGCTGGTTTTGGGAGTCAAAGTGACAAATCAACAGGGCCTAGCAGAGAAAAGATGTGTCAGCCTGTTGGTTTGCCAGCTTGTGTATAGTCTGGCTGGGTTTAGAGCTGAACAGCGGTTAGCTGGATTTGTTCTTTGCCAACAGCTCTGTTCTCAAAGAGAAAAACTGCCTGAGATTTAAGGTTTATAGCTTCATCATCCTTTCTTTGACTGGCAAGAAATAATGGGAACATAAGGCAGCAAGAATACATCAACCCTACTGATTTTATATTGCAGCATGACTGAATTGGAATAATCAGGCCACACAGAAGTGCATATAAAGAGCTGTGGGGTTATACTGTACCTTTAGAAAAAAAATACCAATTCTAGTGTTAAGACAGGTTTTCAAACTACTGCACATAGATTAGTTGTATTTCCCATGCATGGCTTCTCTTTTGCCCAAATAAATGGTACAATGAAGAACCAATACCCAACTTCAATAGCCTAATAGATGAGGCCAAGGAGAGTAATTTGCAAGCAAGCTGTAGTCAGGCCAGTCTCCAAAATGATAAAGACATCAATCGTAATACAGTGAAGGTGGCGGCTTTATCAATTCCTTTGCACGCGTGGCAGCCTATTCATCTATGAAGGTTAAATATCACCGGAGAACGAGAGTCAATACCTGAGAATTGGTAATGGGCTTACTGTTGCATGCCATTTCCATGGAAACAATGATTTCACTCCACCTCCTGTGGTGCCATGTCCATGTTTTTTTTTTCCTTGTCTTTTCTGTAGCTTCTCAAGGACACATTCAGTGGATCAGTGGGATGAAAGATAAAAAAGAAATGAGTGTGAAGCTGGTACTCGTTTTCATGATTTATTCAGCAGGCTTTGGGTCAAAAAGAATATATCTTCACAATGCTCGGCCGCTGTGGGTGGTCTCAGCCCAGCACTTGCATTAATTTTGGTCTTCTGTCTTGACTTGTCTTTGGTCTAACTATTGATAAGCAATGCAATGATGAAATGATGACAAATGCACAAGTGCCTGTGCAAATAAATATATACATGTTCATCAGTGCACATGTGTTTATTAGCCATACTCCCATTTTTTTTTTTTTTTTTTNTTTTTTTTTTTTTTTTTTTGAAACAATGTCTATCCTGTCTCGTTATAAGCAACATTTTGCTAGATGATGCAAGAGAAGCAGCCTCTTTCTTCAGACTCCATGGACTTAAGCACCATTCTATCTCATGACCCTATGCCCCACACTACATTCAAACAGTGAGTTATGGCCCATGAGTACTTGAGGAGACAGCAGGGGGTCAGAGGGGTTGGAAAACAGAGTGTGAAGTTGCACGCTACAGTAACATACTATTTCTAAAAGGGACATACTATGCTTTTATTTCTTCCCTCATTTTTATAGTGTCAGAAATGCTTCCAGAAAGACAAACACAAAGGTCCTGAACTGGCCTGAAAGATTCATTTTTGTTTCTTCCTTTAGTTCTCTTACATGTTTATATCAACATGTAACGCTTGAATTTACCCGCCTACACACTGGTTAAACACACCTACAAATTATGAGGTTCATGAGCAGCATCTGCCTTCTGCAATCCATTTGTTTTGTCATCTCAGCCCTGACACAACTGCCAATCAAAACAGAGCTGGCATTTTGGGAGGGTGGCCTTATAGTGACAGCACCGAAAATGGACTGTTTTCACTCAGTGTGCACATAGTGGTGCTGCAGCGAAACTGAGTAGAAGTGGATCAACAGGTTTTTTTTTTTTTTTTTTTTTGCACATTAAAGCATTAAAGTTAGCTCCCGAAATGAAAATAAGAATATGGGATTCTGTATAATATGTCCCCTTTAATATTTGAAGAAGACTGTCCAGAAATGGGGCAGATGTCATTTTAATTCAAGTGAAAGATGATTTATAAAGAAATTAGCATAAAAAGTGCTTTAATTTTCATTAAATATCAAAAAGAGACCATACCAACCACAATGTCAAAATCCTGCCCTATCCTGTATCCATATCCCATATATCCCATCATATATCCTCATCATCCCATATATCCTCATCAACTAACACAATAGTATTTGAGATTTGACTAAACAGCATAACAGATGATAAAACGTATAACAAATTATCATGACTGCAAAGCTTGCTGATTTACTATGGTGTGGGATCTGACCACTGCCAAGCAAATATACGAACTGTGCAAAAAAAAAAAAAAAAAAANAAAAAAAAAAAAAAAAAAAATGGCGATGAAGAGGATGAAGATTGTTACCAGCATGTTTATTGCACATAAACACTGTTCATTAGTCTCCCCTTTAATCTTCTTAGCGTCTTATCCTACATTTAAAATTCCTCCAGCCACAGTGGGAATCATGAGCAATAATCTTATCATAATAACTCAATGTCCTCAAGGTTGTTTCCATAGAGAAATTAAAGTCCATTTTATTACCTTTTATAGGATCTGGACTGAAACAAAATAAGATACTGTAAATAAAGAGGAAATGATGCAAGTAAATGTAACTTTGCGAGGCAAGAATTGTCCTTTGTGAACTTTTATAAGTGCATGAAAACTACCAACCACTTAAAGCATAACACAGAAATTCAGTAAAGCAGCAATTCATACAATAACAGAAAAGACTCAGACTGAAAGGCACTTAAAATGAGAAAAAGTAGGATTTACAAGATGGATGAAGCAGGTAGTAAAAAGGAATTGAGGAAAATAAAAAAAAAGGAGGTTAGACAGAAAGGCCTTGATGGCTTAGCAGGCTAGGAGTGAAGACTCGAGACTTAAAGATACAAGCAGTGCCTCAACAGAGGACACCTTGACACTGCCGTCAAAAGCTATACCAAACATCAGGCAAAGGAAAAGGTCACAGAAAGGGCACTTCTCTTGTTTGACTGTCTCAACAACCATCCCATAACATAATACCTGGAGAATTCCTCTTTTAAAGTGGCCTTGTCCCAAGATGGAGCACACAGACAGACTCGCACAAGTTCAACGAGGCGTTACGGATCCTTGGAGGGTGTGAAATGGAACATTACTGTACATAGTGCAGTATATAAGGGAAATATAGGGGATTGGTTTTAATAGCGAAGGAGAAAATAAAGGAGTGGCAGATGAACCCAGCAGGTCAACCTGTGTCATTTCACAGAACAGTGTGAATCCTACTCATTGACTTCAGACAGTCTCTTTATCCCTGATGTCTCATTTTGCCATCCAAGATGGTATGCGACAAATGTTGAAGGGGGATACGGAATGGCAATTATGAGATAAATCATTCCAGATATATCAGAACATGATTGTGTCTGTATTTTCTTAAGAGGGCCAGAATATCTTACTCAGTTCCTTCAAGAACTGAGGTGGAACGAAGCTTTGCAACTTTTCAAATTGCACCCAGGACGGTTGTTTGAACTTAAATGATCAAAATAAAAGAGCTGACATTTTAAAAACTTTTCTTTTATCCCCAAAATACTGATGCACAATGTTGCAACAGTATTGTGTAACCAAGTCCCTGTGGTCTTTGTCTTGTTCTTTTGGTGTTTCGTTCATTAGATATAACAGCATTTTGTTTCAAGCTCCAAAAATCCCCATTTGCTCGAAGCACACGCAACAACTTATCAAAGCTTTGGGTGATGTTGCTGGATTTTCATTTACATTTTTGCATGCGTTTCTAGTTCACGTAAAGCAACAAGAAGAGTCTTATTCAGTCTAATTTCAATTTTGGATCATGTGTGAAATTTTAATTCTAAACTTTGACTGACTTGATCATCCAGAACCTTTTGTAGTATAATCCATTTCTCTGCATTCTAACTGTGCTAACTATGTTCCAGATACTCCAAAAACAAAAATGAACTGACATAACTGGGTGCCACTAGAGCGGTGCCATTAATAATTATAAAAATATGATGATATCAACACTAATACCCAAGCAGTGTTTATGGTTAATTTATAAATGATCATACTACCTACTGCTGATTAAGGCTGTGTTCTGAGCTAAAGTGTCAGCATATTGTTCATTCCAGCACTCTTATTGCAGCATCTAAGGCTTTCGACTTTTAGTCCTGTTGTAATAAATAATTTCAGTGAAATATAACAAAACATACAACTTCCATGTGCTGCTATTAGCCTTCTCTAACCTCTGAACCTCTCTGGTTGGATTAATTTTTTATATTTTTTTTACAAGGGGAGGGTATGGAATGAAATGAGTGGATACAGGGATTGGAACTTCATGTTTACCACTACCATTCCCCAGTAATGTTCACATGGCACATGCAGTGTGCCATGTGAGAGATAATAGAGATTGGATGACAAACCCAAGTTGTCTGCTCTAAAAACCTGATTTAAAATTCTCCTTCTCAAAAGAGGTAAAATGTTTACAAAATAAAGACAAAGTCTGTTAAGTTCAATATAGGGTTAACAAATTGTAGCTCTTCCTGCCACTCCAAAGAGATTTCATGCATATCAAGGCACGTTTGTGAATTGTTTTGTAAGGAAACTACCAACGACCATGGCATGACAGGAGGAGGGGAAAAAGAAGACATTCATACTTAAATCTCATTTTTCTCACATACACAAAATGTGAGCATGTGCAACAAATCCTGAGTAAACTGATGAAGCCAGTGATGCTGGAGTGGAGGCGGCTTCTTTCCCTCTTTTCTCTCTCAACTTAGACAGCAATGCAACCTACTTAACTCCAAATGAAAATGCATAATGACTGGTTCAGTCAGGAGGTGGTGTCTACTAGGCCGGAACGGGGTGNGGGGAAGGAGTCCTCTCTAATTTTCCAATCAATTCCAGACTGGATCAAGCCTCTTCAGGTCAGGCATTCCGACATTCTCCCTAACTGCATTTAACCATGCGTTGTTAAAGTAATGACCTTAAAGGGATTGGTAGTGACTTCTGGAGGATGAGATTACCAGAACCTCCACAGATTACCAATGTGCACAAAGAACTTTTCTAAACTCCATCCTGCAGCTGCATGAAAGGAGATGGCCTAAAGAAATTTACAAGGTGAAAGGTCAGTATATATCCACAAAAAGTAAAATGTTATTTAAACAGAATTTTTAAAAAGCTAAATCACTGGAAATGTCTAATTCAGTGCATTTTGAGCAAAATCAATTAAGGCCATACTTTCATGTGTGCATGCAAGTCCACAAAAGGGAGGCAGCACAAAATGCTGATTTACATTTTGCAATGCGACGCAAATTCCTTGTTAGTAAGAACCTTTACTTTTCCAAATCAAAATGATGCTGACTGGGACTTTCTTCATGCTATCCACAAGCTTCCATGATAAGCATTTTTATTTTACTGTTGTGTCACAGCCTTTAGTAGTCACTTACTAATGATATATATATATATTTTTTTGGGTACGTTTAGACCATTTTACTCAAAGTTTTACTCTGACTGACACACACACACACACACACACACACACACACACACACACACACACANGGGTCAGTGACTTTCTTCAGGCAGAGTCACATCACGGCTGCTCCTACTACCTCACACCCTCCCCCAATGGGCCCAAACTTTGATGGCAGAGACTAACCTGAGGCGGAGGGAGTCCTCCAGCACCTAGAGGACAGTCAGGTAACATGATAGTCCGTTTAGGGGTGCTGCACTGACAGGAGGGGGAAGGGTTCGACATGCTCCAATTCCCATTGAGGAAGATGTCGCTGACTGACTGATCCACAGATGGAGTGAACCAATCGGATCCACTAGAAGAACACGGAAGCTTCCTGAGAGAAAGAAATGAGTATTAATTGTTGATTTGTCATTCCCTGCCGCCAATTTCCACACAAATTCCATTTCCAAACACATGTTCACTATAAAATTAAAAATTAAAGAACTGTAATTGTAAGTGCAGCATGTAAAGAGCTGCTGATAAGTCACAGAAGCAGGAAAACTCGATACGCCACGATGAAGCCAGAAAGGGCGCTGTATACTTGTCATATATTCCACCTTCAAGCAAGGCTTTCTGTCATCCGCTTTAGCATAAATATAATGAATAAAGCAATGGATTTTGGAAGAATGCTACATTTTATACCTAATATAATGTTGGTTGATGTTGGAAGTATCCACATGATCCACGTGTTCCACATGGGCTTCAGTGATAAATACATGATTATATTATCTGGAAAGTGTGCAAAGCTAATTATTTATTGATCAAATTCTGAGAAACTCACATAGAGAACTCCTCTCCAGTGTTCTGAGTAAGTTGTTTTTTTTTTTTTAAAAATTGCTTGGTCTGTTTTTGTGACAGGGGTTTTTGAAGGACACACACACGTGCACAACGCTGGTACTGCTTTACCAGCATTGTGCATTCAGTACTCACGGTATTGGGTCTCCGATCATGCAACGAGTGCCAAAGCCAGGGTTGTTCACCAAGGATTCCACCACCTGGGACACTTTCACATTATCTGGACCATCATTGCTATAAATATTAGGAATATAATTAATTCAAACATTTTAGTCTCAATTACAGTTTCCAGTTTCCTCTCTATCCTCAGGTAACATTATGTACTATGCAAAGCTTATACAGAATGGCAACCAAGGAGTCTCAAATGTCTAAATTTGGTTTTACGTTCTGACCCAAGTGTAATCGCTAAAAAAAACATAAAAGAGATGTTTTCAAAAATGGATTAGAAATAAAATGTGGATGCATTTCTAGACTACCTGAAACAGCTGAATCAAATGGCAGACTAATCTGAGCAGTCCTGTTAATAGCTAACATGCTTGACTTGCCATAACTTCTTTCTAAATGAGAAGCCAGTGAGGTGAAGCAAAGAGAGCCATGTCTGAATATTCGCATCCACAGTTGGCTTGATTGTTGCCACATTGGACACTGACGTATAATACTCTTTCAGATTCAGGAATCATGGAAGCGACATATCATGAGTCTGGAGAATAATTTTAATTAAGATCATGATCATGAAATATATTTAAGATCAAATGACAAGACGTGGTGATTATGTTTGACCACTGGTTAGGGGTTTTACAAGTCTTCTAAATCTGTCTCGTATTGACAAAAACAGCAAATCAGACGATCATTAATCTTAAATGTATCTTGACACCCGAGAAAGCCTGAAGGGAAATGAGATGTTCAGGCCAGGGGATCGGAAGTTGTGCATTTCAAGTAAATACTCGATAGCAATGCTGCATGCCACTGGGGTTAGCTTAATCAAGAGTGAGAGGAAAATCATTAAGTTTACCAACTCTTTCCTTTGGCTGAGGAGTCAAAACATGAATTCCCAGCACATCACTGACTGTACACTCATGTGTTCTCTCTGTACCAGAGTTCACCTCCGTTCTGGTGTGCATTCTTGTGCAAGCACGTACAGAAATGCTCCTGTTTAAGATTCGAAGTACATTATGCACTCTTCACAGCCTTTCATCATTATCTGAGTTTCTTATACACATCTAAGGCCCGGTGTCTCAGTTAAACAATCTTCCCATTCCAATTTCATTCCCATTACTAACCACACACACTCTGCCCTTTATCTTAAGGGTATTGGGGGAATTAAAGCAGTGTTTTATAAAGACCATCATGATGGCTTTCTGCCAGCAGTAGCCACAGCCCAGCCAACCATTTTGGATTAATACAGTTTTCATTGTCTCACTTAGAGGCATCTCCATGAAGGTCATGCGGTCATTTCCTCAGCCACAAGTGAGAGCAATTCAAGTGGTCCGATTGTAAAAATGGATTATGTGCAGCCATCTGTTTTCCTATTAACAATGGCTGGGTTACCACGTTATTCGTGATCATAAAACTACTGGACAGTTTAAAAATGAAGACTTGTGCATATACACAGAAACAGTGGAACTAATGAGTAGTTCATCAAGCCAAAATGGAACATCCTAGAAGTAAGAATTCATGTAAATATAATGAGGATTAATCAGAAGAAAGACAAATAAAGGCTATATAATAATGTAAGAATTACAACTTTTGGAGAATATAATACAAAAGGGTATGTTATGATGTACTGAAATCACCATCTATTGTGAAAATCTTTTTACAGTGAAATAATTACTTTATATATACTAAATATGCTATATTTCTACATATATTAATGTAATTCTAGCTACCAGAAATACACAGAAGCTAACTAATTCATAATTATTCATCGTGCTGCAATGAGCAGTTTTCAAAGCCTCCTAAACTTCCAAATTATATCAATCATTATATTTAATCACTCTAAGCTAAAATGGATCATTTGCATTTATTAGGCAGGCAATACACCAATGCTCATCTGAGTGAACTTGTATGATGAAAAGGCATCGTGCTCTGAGTCACATAGTCATCATAAAGTAGGATGTTTTAAAGTCACTCAAGGGAAAAGACAATGTTCAGTAATTGACCAGAGGGAATGTCAAAGAAATTAACGCTTCTGTGTGAAGATGTAACACAAGAACAGTTCCAAAGAAATCTCAAGAAAACTGACTCTGCAAGTTTGAGACTATGAAACATTCTGAACTCTCCGAAAGAAGAGAATGGAGAGACGCAAGAGGAGAAGGCTGGCAGGTCAGCCTGAACACATGGGTAATGGAATCATTTTATCAGCAAAATTACTCTTATTGCTTGGAATAAATTGTACAGTACAATAATATAAAGCTGATAGCATTTTTATGTTTACTGAATTAACAAATTTTTTTTTTTGTTTACGAAAGCTGAATATGCAACATAATGGCAGGAAAAGTAGATGCAATAGGTATCTGTGTGAACTCTCTCAGACAAACAAGCCTGGATTGATTTCATGAAAGGAGTGGGGAATTCCACTGGTGACTTGTTACTTTACCGTGGTGACAATTTTTAAAAAAAGATTTGTGGAATCTTTGGATGCAATCAGGGTCTTTCTATGGGACAAAGGATCAGATTTACCTAAATTGTAGAATAGCAAATGACCTATGAAACAAGATTTGTAGCTGTAAAGTGACACAGCAGCTCAGCAATAGCAAGCAAGACAATAATATGTATGAGGTTGGGAGTAAATAGCTGTGATGTTAATATCAAAAGAGACAAAAGGTGTGCTCTCTCTCTGGGTCTGACATCCCATTGTAGATTTGGGTCATGGCCTTCCTTTTCCTGAGTTTTGCTGGGACCCTCCAATCCCGTTGTTTCCTGAGTTGTGATCTTGAATAAATTATTCTTTGGGCACAACGTTGTGGATTTCTCTACAGTTCTGGACAGAGATGCATAATGTTGCATTTGAGCTGCTACATCATGAGCGTCTACCAGAACTGTAGTGGGATCTATAACAGGCACATAGCCCCCTATTGTAGTTGGTTGATACTGTATGATGACACACACACTTGAAAACACTGAAAACGTGTGTCACATTAAACTGAAAAGTTAGCAAATGCATCAACAGCTTTCAGTCTAACCAAGAATTAAGATGTTATCTTCAATAAGCTGGTTTCATATGAGGCTACAATTAACTGTGCCTTGACATCTTCAAAGTGAATTTCTACAAAGTACTGCCAGGGGAAATGGAAAAATCTACAGAGTGGATAAGTGAGCACATATTAATGTCACAATAAAAGAAAATGATGATTACTTTGATGATTTAGACAGATACTGCAACCAATGATGCATATTAAAATTCAAACATGGCATTTTTACAACACTTATGCTATTAAAGGAAAGGTTAACTCATAGAGCCCAACATGACAATATTTCCCATTGTAATTCTGTAATTTTGGAGTAAAGACTTAAAACAAAATCTGTAACTCACATATAGAAACACATATGGAAACAGATTCTTTCTTTGTTGTTTCTTGCATAAAGTGGCACATGCTTATGACTGTCCCCTGAGGGATCCTGTGGGGGCTGCTTCAGGAGTTCTAGTGTAACCAGAGCGGGTGTTTCTGAACAGCCTTAGCAATAAGTCAATTCATTCTCAGTTGGCGTTGGAGCACACCCTTCTGTAATTTTCATATACAGAGTCTCAAGCCAAGAGAGAACAATGTTTGGGTGATTTGTACCAACGCCGTGAAGTCTCTTCCTCAAGATTTTCTCTAATTGAAGCTTTATCTATTGTTTTATGAATATCACACTTTCCAAGAATAACAACCTAAACTACGCCATGTCGTCAAGCTGTTGGTTACCTGTAGAAGGTGGTTTGAGGAAGTCCGTACATCCAGGGTTGCAACTCCAAACTTGGATATTCAGAGAATGGAGGGACGATGAGTGAAAAGATGAGAGCCAGGAACACAAAAACAGCAGGCAAGACCACCTAGAAATATAGAGACAAACACGTCAGCTGATACAAGTGTCCCTGTGTCTGCACGACTGAATCCACTTTATCTTATTATGTCTCATCAGTTATATGAGGTGATAAAATGTTACAAAAACAAACAGAAGTCAATAAAATTGGGGTTGTTCTTTTCATAGGCACATAACTGTCAAATTAATGGATTTATTTGCATACTGTATATAATAATCACACTACATGGACTAAAATCACATAAAATCAGAAAATAACATAAGGCAGCCATAAAAATGTGAGAGCAGGACAATACAGCAACATTTCATAATATTAATCCATTCAATTAAAAACAACAAAAAAAGATACATTTTTGTATTCAAATTGCAATACAGTATGTTATCCACTCTTAAAATTTAACCAAATTAATCGTTTGTTATCTATCAAAAAACAAAAAGGCTTAACGTGTGCTAGCTCCCCCTACAGTCTGCAGCATTCATTACACACCATAGTGCTAAACTGTTTGACAAAATCAATATCTAGTGAATATGCTATTCTTTGGCCAGGAGTACAATCAATTTTAACTACACTCGCACCTTTCCAATGATGTTGCTCACACACACACTTGTTGGGCAATTTAAGCCAATCTGGAAGATTAATAACTATATCCACTAAGGGGTCAATGTGAGGACTGAAACATCACTTACTGACAGTAGAAAGCCAGATAAACTTCTTCCAATTTTGCTCAAAATGTATAAATGCGGGATTTGTGTAGCAGCCATCACACGTACTTGTATGTGTACTTAACGACAAGTATATTTCAGCTTTACCGACAATTATCCTGTGTAGCACCAAAAGAAAGACAGTGGTTTCAAAAATCAAGAAGGTTTACCCTCTTTCACAGTAATCTGCCCATTGATTTTAAATATTTCTTGTTTCAAAATTGAAATTCTAAGCTGATGGTATCGCTCTGCGAGAGGTCATGAGCTCATGACCTCTCGACCTGAGAAACTGGATTATTTCTCTGGGGACTGTAAATATCCGTGCCTAGGTTACATGTCAATTTGACTGATTAAATGACTGACATTTTTTTGCTAGTGGAACAAAAAGTAACTGAAGCTGTTCCGCATACAACAGGTTCTGAATGTAGAAGAAAAATAAAATGGCTAGGGTTAGCCTTTGTGATATAGCTATAATCTCCCCTCTACTGGCTGAAGAAGCTAATTAGATGCTGTATGTCTTTCAGCCACTGAATTTGCGATATTGTAAATTATTTCATAATATAACTTCATTACAGTGGATGAATTTACAACATTTTTTCCCAAAGCAGTTAATGGGACAATCAACCTTGTTACTGACCAAGCTGCTTTAATGTTATGACCAATATAACAATATAAACGATATGAGACGATTTAAATGAACAGAACTGTTACCCTGTCATCTCTGCGTTCTGCGCAGGATGTCTGCATGGATGATACGGATGAATATTTATGTGTGTAAGCATGACAGCACAAGATTCAATGCAAGATCAATTTCATCATCCCTCTCTCCAAGTCCCCTGACTGTCATTTCATGCAACACAGTGACTGATGAAATCAACGACATCACACAGGACCACCACGCTCACATGCACGCACATTAATATGCTCCCCACCAACTTGTTTTGACTGTTCTACATGCTTTGAGTTTAATTAAACACTTCCAACACTGCCACCATCATCGAGCCACTCAGATATAATTAGTTTCTCTCTCTCTCTCTCTCTCTTTCTCTTGTCTTTTGTATTTTTTTTAAAAACCAGAAACTGCCACATTCCCCCCAACCAATCCTCTTTTCTCCGTCATGTAATTCTCTTTTCATTTCATTGTTAAAGCTGACAAAAAGGTCAGCAGGAAAAATGCAAGATATCTTGCATGTTTAATCATTTGTGGGTTGTGGGGTGCTACTCGGCAGCAGGGGGAGGTTTGCATGCTCTTGATTAATTGCGGGGCTGCAATTTGTCGAGCCAACTCAAGATGCTACAATTGAAAATTCTAAATTTACTACACGGAGCTGTGGCTGTGGAAATGTGCTTGGAAGAAAGATAAAGAGCAGCAATGAGACTGAAAAGCTTAATGGCAGACCACAAAGGACAGGCCTATTCTTTCCTGATGCACGCACATGCATGCATGCACGCACGCGCACACACACACACGCACGCACGCACGCACGCACGCACGCACACACGCACACACACACACACACACACACACACTCTCAACAGTAATTGCAGGTGACAGCTGGTACTTCTTCCATTGTGAGAGATCCGCGAAAAAGGGGGAGAAGTCATTATGCTCACAAAGCCAGGCTCTCCCATGAACAATGCATGAGTTTATCGCATTTCAAGTGTACTGCGGATTGAAGGAAAAGATCACAAAATGGGTATAAACACCAAAACACAAGCGAGACATGCATTATTGGCTGCAAAGTCAAATTAGACTGTTTTTGTGTTTTTAACACTTATCCAAGGGCGTAGGTTTTGGTTTAACATTGGTAGGGATGATTCAAGCTGGAGTTTTGTGCGTGCGCATATATATATTTTTTTACTCTTTTCTGTTCTGGTTTATTTAGTATAGTATCAGTGTTTGATTTGATTTAATTTATTTCGAACATGTTGTAAATATGCAGAACAACTACACAAAACAAGAGTAACAAATAACATGTAACATCAATATGTAGCAAACTCTCAAAATACAAATTCTCATGTTAACATAAATAAACATCAAGCAAAAAAAAACATTTTTTTTCTTTTTCTTTTTTTTTTCCACATAAATTCCATGTTCGAAAAGGAGTAAGAAGAAATATACACTTATTAAATCCTACTCCTTCTCCATCACTCAATTATCTCAATTTTAACATGTATACAATACATAAACAGACTTTCTAGCGCTAAGCTACTCNCAATTATCTCAATTTTAACATGTATACAATACATAAACAGACTTTCTAGCGCTAAGCTACTCCGTATGCATCCAAAACTACTCAAGTGTTCATCCAGTCAATCAGATATAACTTAACAATAACTTGTTCAATCTTTTTTGTCTTTTACCTACCTCAGTGTGTGTGTTTCTTGTAATTGCTGCTGCAACACTGAAATTTCTCCTAGGGGATTAATAAAATACTACTCTACTCTACTCATTTGCTCTGTCTATTTTTCTGTGTTGTACGCACACATGTACATACTCGCACCTCCACACACTCAAAGAGCTTGATTCTGCTTTATTAAAAATATATTTGCTTATCTAACTTGCTGAAAACAGAACTATTGTTGATTTTAAACATGTTTAAATAATATAAATATTGAAATTATTTTTTAAAATTTACATGATGTTTTTGCATAGCGAGGCATGCCAAATGATCATTCCCCCCCCCCGATAAAATTGAATCCCATTTGGACGACAAAAATTTTCCCAAATCTACACCCCAATGGACATCCCATCTGGACATTTTCACAAATGGACTCTCTATTTGGACAAAAAAAAAAAAAAAAAAAAAAAAAAAAATAGACACCCAATCTGGACATCCCAAATGGACATCCCAGTTGGGACAAAAATTTTCAATATATTGATAGGGACAATTCATTAGCACCATCACTTCAGTAGGGATGGCTCTGCCCATGAAAGCATTTATGTCTACGCTACATCATTTGTGAATAATGCCAGTATACTGCATGTTGCCTTTAAGTACATCAAAAGTAAAAGCATTCTTACAGTATCATACATTTTTAATGATATTTTATGCAGGACACTTTTCTTGTCTCCCAGGGCCAAATTATATCCATGATAGATGTCAGACAAAAATAACACCAAGCTTGCCGGCGCCTGAATAGAACATTGTAGTCACTTTAAGGACCGCATAGAGAGCCGTCCAAGCGCCGGATCCTTTTCAACTCAACCACCAGAACATGGCCAATAACTGCTTTACCCGCTTCTCCACTATTCTGACACTGCCAAGTCACGTCCGTCCAACTTTCATCCCAATAAATCACTCCTTTTGTGTTTCATGTCGTAATCTCTTTTATAGTCCCCTTACCGCTTGTATTCGAAGAGATTACCTCACCATACAATCGTATACACTGACAATGGGAAGCTGTTGACATGAGGGGAAAAAAAAAAAAAAGCTTTTGCCAAATGAACAGAGAGGGAGAGGTAGGAGGTATGCCCTTGGAGACAATGTGCAGCCATGTTCACACACACTCACACACTTATCCTTCTATCCTGCCCTGTGTCCTGTGTAAAGGGGGACATCCAAGATCGACAGTGACTAATGGGGATCGGCATTACAGCAAATTACAAGAACCTGTACACCTTAACAGAGGTAAAACTTNTCCCCCCCCCCCCTCAGCTGTCATACCTGATGATGTCATACGATATTTACATGCAAGATGTCGCTATGCGTGACAAATAAAGTCACAACATACTTTTCAGAACTTTGGGAATAAATAATTTAAGTGCCTCTGAAATTGCTACTTATGGAAATTGGTTTTGACTCGTTCAAATTACGTCTGTGTATTGGTTTTGACTTTTTGAATCATGTTTGTGAGGAGCAAAATAATATAGACGTACACTTAATAGGCTAATAACAGTCTGTCATCTTTTTCTAATTGTTATGCGATCATGTTTAATATGATGATGAAAACACATGATTAGCACACACTTAAACGAAGGGAAACAAAATCACGGCTGTCAGTTTGGCTTTTCAGTGCCAATCACAGCTGTCAGGTGAAACTGATGGTAAAGGAGCCAACCAACTCTGATGATCACACTGTTGATATAAATATATTTTTATTGTTACTGTTTTTGAGAAATAAGTAAATACGATTTTTTTTTTTATCTATCTTCCTATAAAGTAGTTTTCATGCAATTGAATCAACATGATTTCAGCTACATATTAATGATTATTGCATGTCTCTAGCCTTATCTGTTATTGTATAGCAGGTCCTTTAATGCGTCCCATTTTGAGCATATATTTCAGTCCACCAGATCCTAATCCTTATCTGGATCAGGAGCAAACTGCACTGATTTGACTGTCTGTCATGAGACGAATGTGCCTGTTTTTGTTTTGTTCAACTTGGTGTATAACTTTTACTGTTTGACTGTTTATCTTATTTACACGTATGCCCAGCTGAGGGGAAACCTGAGCATAATGCAAATGAGATGCCTCTCTTCTCCAAACTCTTTTACTATATTACTTAATACCATACACAGTCTCAAAAAGGACACGGGAAGAGTAAAAAAAAAAAAAAAAAAAAAAAAAATCAGTGGATGGGTGGGATGGGATCAACGGTTTCTTTCCTGAGCAATGTGTCAACCTTCAACCAAGTTTTGTCCAAATCAATCATCATACATTTTTGAGCAAACCAACAAGCCAAAAAAAAAAAAAAAAAANAAAAAAAAAAAAAAAAAAAATGCAGTTGAGAGTAAACATATGATCTCCTTGGTGGAGGTAATGAAGCAAGCTTAAATAATTTTAAAGCAATAACTAGAAATTCTCTTATCTCAAGCATTTTCAGCAAAAATTAAAACTAAAGCAGTTGCTTCCCATAATTCAACAAACCGTCAAACTGGATTTGGATCTACCCTTCTACCAAGTTTTGTCAAAATCACTTTAGAATTTTTTTTTTTTTGAGCAATCCTGCTTAACAAACAAACCAAACAACAGATGTGAGCAATGATGAATACCAATCTTTAAAATTTTCAGTTCTCTCTCACAATCCCTTTTTTATGAATTCTTTTCCCTCATCTTGGCTCCATCAAGATGGATGACATTAGTGTTCCTTCAGATTTTAAATGAGCTTACTCCATCATATATGCCGTTAAGTGATGTGTTTCAAACCCAACATATATTTTGTACAATACTACCTTGATCCGCCCATGCAACCCTCCAGCGTAACCCTTCAATTCATCAACATGACAGACTGAGGCCATTACCTGTGCAATGAGTCCCTTGCGGCTTCTCCGGGCGTGGTGGAAGCGCTTGATAAAGAGTGCCAGGAACTGCCTCCTGATCAGCACCCATCCGGTGAGGACTGTGGAGCCCCTCCCACTCACACTGGCGATCCTCTTTGAATCTGGAGTGGACATTAACCTGCCATGTTATTTATTATCTATGCATATGTAAGAGATCTGCTGAACACACTTTTCAGCACAGCTAATGGGGTGATCAAATATGAGTCAAGTGCTGGACCTGCCTGCAGCACCACCTCATCCCTCAGTGTCCAAACCCATTTCCATTTTTTGTTTTAAATATATCATATATTTGGATAAAAGGAGAGGAGAGAGGAACTTTGTAACCATATCTTCACAGTAGTCATAAAGATAAGGCTTATTCTGTTTAAAGACCATTTTATGCTTTAAACAATGTCTGAAAGTGAATTTCTTTCAAAAGGGCTTTTCTGTAAAACAAAACTGAACAGGTGAATAGACAATTTAGATAGTGTGTGCTATGGATTGAAAGGAAATTCAGTTTGAAAATTACTTATTCAGAAGAGGGAGCAATTATTTTTGTCTTCTTTTCAAAGTGGCCACTCGGGTGAAACACTGAAAATTAAGCCAAACTAAATTAAGTCATTTGAAAATTCAGTTTGGAACAGATGTTTGTGATTAATTGACAGCCCAATATTAAGGACAAAATTATGTATTTACCTTCTACTTTAGTGGCAAACTTTTCCTTTAATGCTGTATGGAAAAACAAAGGAAGCAGGCACAACTTCAATAAATACCATTAATCATTTATATAAAATATTTAATTAAACTTAATTTGTCCAGACAACATTTTACCATTCCAAATTTAGAGAGACTTGCCTCTCACTCCAAGCACATGTTCTGCTTTAGTCTGGATGTTGGAGATGCTGTTTCGCTTGGATTCGTGGGAGCTCCTTTTCCAGTCTCGCACCAACGGCTCCTTTGTTGCTATGGGAATACAAATAAGATATGTTGTTTTGGCCTGACCCAATTTAGGGTTATAAATAACAATAAGAATAGCTACCTGCCCTGCAAGACGCCATATTATACCCTGTAAAAGCAGAAAGCCAGGTGTTTTAGAAATGTGACGAAATCTGAGATTAAGTAAAAAGTGGAGCTGTTTGGATACCAAAAGTGAAAATAAGGAAGTGGAAGATTTATCCGCCGTGGTCACTGAATGAGGAATAACATTAGTAAGAGCATACATACTGTATGGAGTGTGCGCATATGGGGGATAGACAAAACAAAGCGTGCGCTCACCCACACACAAAAGACTAAACTATCATCATAAACCAGATTGTTAATATTGCTACATCAGCAGGTCACATTACATTGGATGTTTACTGGTTCCTTTCAATATTAGACTCCCTGATCTTTTAAACTGGCATATGTAGATTTTCCGACCTGCTCTCTTACAGATATTAAATATTTTTGCAGGATTTTTTTGACCAGCACTACTGCATTCAAATACAGATCATCTGGATTTATTAAAATTATTGAACTGCTAAATTCCAGGCCTTTTTTTTTTTTTATAGATGCTACTGGATGCTAATTGTTATTCAATCTAATGTGATATATTCATCATGCTATCACACATGCATCAAATTTGGTATCATACAGCCTGAGAATTATACCTATCTTGTACAGTTGACATGCAATAAACTGTTCAGATTGCCATTATGGCACAGTTTGCAGGAGGCATAAGTAGAAGCAACACAGAATGCCGAAAGTTCCTCTACTGGCTGCCAGAGTCTGGCTCCAAAAACACTGACTGCAATAAAACGAAGTGGAGAAATATGAAGTCAATTAATTATTTCCAGAAGAAGTTAGAGTTCCAGTAGTTAATTGCACTTCTTCTAATGTGTGTCTTGGTGGCAATTCTGAAAATTGTTCTGTCACGAAGAGGCTGAGACTCAAAGAGGGGTGCATTTGGGGATGTCTGTTTCGTGTCTCAAGCCATCGACTCAGCTTCCATCCTGATGATAAAATCTGTATTTTTACACTCCAAACAACTGACAAGATGAGAGCAAGAGACTGTGAAACCTTCCTATAGGTGATGCATCAGAGACTATGTATATGTTTTTCTACAGTTTATGAATCTGACCAACCTTAAGAGTTTAAATCCTCCAAGCAGTGTTTATGTGAGATGGCTAATCCCATTTACTCATGTAGGCATGCTCCCTGCCACCTTACCTGGCATTTGTGTATCCACTCCAGTATCTTCAGCCACTTTTAGAAATATCTGTGAAATGAACAAATTATGTATCACACAATTTAATATTAACTGACAATCCACAATCCACTCATTCTCAACCTCACAGATTAACAACAACTTTTTCATATTTCTTAAGACTATTTGAACACCCATAGTCTCACTTGATCCTATAGGAAGAAACATATCAGCCTCATGACCTTTGTGAGGAATCTAAAGGTGCATCATGAAGGTTGTGTGGGAGCTGTTGTTTCCTTTTTAACTAAAATTTATGTCATTCTGCTAAATTCTCACCTGGTCTTCATTGTAGTAAGCCTGATCAAATAAAACATATTTCTATAACTAACAGTATCTGATGCACAAGTGTAATCTAGCTAATTTTCACAATGAAGAACAAAGAAACAGTGAGTGGACCTCCTCCAGCGTGGTGTCAGCGATGCCATAGCTGCTGAGGCCGAGGTCAGCCATGGCCAGGTCCAGTTCTTTAAAGAGCAGGGCGAAGGTCCCGTCTGTGGCTCCACCATAGGGCAAGATGTAGGTGATCTCCTGGCCGATGCTCTCCAAGAAGACTGCCTCATGGACATGGCGCCGCACAAGTTCACCCACTGCTGCCACATCTGCAGGAAAAAAGATTCCCCCAAAATTACACATACAGCACGAAAAATCTAAAAACATCCAAGTATTTGTGGAGAACACACTTTTCTGTAACTCATTTCATGTACACTTCATCCTTTGTGATGTTAAAGAGTGATAAAACAAAACAGATGGAAAATCTTTATTTTCTCATATTAGTTGAAAATTTCAGTGTCAGCTTCAGTGAAATAGTGTCTTCAAACCACACACTCATGAATTTTTCAACCCACTGGGCTCAGTGCAGAAATGTTTTTCTGCCTAAGAGATCAAAAATGTGCTCACAGCATTCATTAGTTCATGAACAATCACCATTATTAGTTGCAAATTAATATGTAAATGACAGCAGCTTCTGTCAAAGTTTCTTAAGGAAACAAACATTTTAGGAAATGCGCACACGCATGCACAGATACACACACACTATTAACAACTCCCTCCCCTCTCTATGATGGATGATCTAGACAGGGTGAAACTAGGAGGTGAAAAAATACACTTTCCCACAGCTCCAAAATGGTTTATATTCTATATCCTGCCACCAATACATCTGAGAGTCACCAAATTTCCCTTTCTTTCAAGTGTATTGTCCTTTCATCCAAAACATCCTCAAATTTATCAAAAAAAAGTCTGAAATCTCAGCATACCTGAAATCTCATCACACCTGATGATGTGACCTTTGGACACACTGAGACAGATCAGGGGACATAATTCTCCTGTCTCATCCATTCTGACGTGGCGTCTTAGTGAGAATCAGAACGGTATTGCAGCACGCATCGTATCCGTTATTGATTCAGAGCCTCTCATACATAATCACTGCAGCTTAACAACCAAAGGAAGGCTCTGGCGCTTTATGCAGAAGTAAATGGATCTTTTTTACGCCTCAGACTAAATTATTTGTGTGAATTTGGTGTGTGTGTTGGCATGTGGTAATGAAGAGGAATGTGCTGTCACTTTTATATTTATGATTACTTTCATGGCAATTTCTGTCAAATCTGAGCATCTTGCGGGATCATTCTGACAGAATAAGCAGGTTTGATTCTATAAGATGTAATGTTGATGCATAAACTTAATACTCAAATCAAATCACCGCTATCATCTGTTTTAGTTTGAAAATTCTTGTTTTGTCTTCCTTTATTCTATACTATTATACCAAAAAGTTAGAGGCAAAGTCTAGGAAAATATTTAAACTCTAAGTTCTACAAGAAATTGGTTTGTAATTTGGATGCAAATTTTGTGCATACATCTTTGTCGCTTTTCCTCACTGAACATGCTCAACTGACAACAAAAACACAGCCTGTACAAACACTAAAGTGTCTGATGAGAAAAACAAATCAACCTTGTGACACTGATCAGTTTTTCTGGCTCAGATGGAGTCCAGCCTGCATTACTTTGCCATGAAAAACCCTCTCAATGATAACAACTACCTGCCACATTACCTTCTTTCCAGACAATGACCCAAAATTCAGAATTGGATTTGAAGGACCAACACTGCTGCTATTTGTTAAAGGAGTGAAAGCTCGGGTTCACAGCCACTACTTAAGACCACCAATCTCTGGATGAGTGGACAATAGCCACTGGAGAGCGTACCTCTCACATGGATGTGCCATCAACGGCTGACAATCAGATGTGCTAAGACCAAGCTCAACTAACAAGATGGCACAATGCAGTGGCTCCCAACATAAAGTACACAATTGGTGCACTGAAAGAATACTGCTGCAGAAGAGCTACTTGTCAAGCTCGTCATCATGGTCAAAACAGTTCAAAATAGTTATGTACTGATTCTGAATCTGTAAACTGAGATCAAGTGTTCAATATTTAATGTGTTACCTTGCTTTTCAGTGCTGGTTGTATTGTGAAGGTGTTGTGGAAGAGTTTTGCTGCCTTTGTGTGTAACTTGTAAAATCACGTCTCAGATTTAAACTTGTAATAAAACTCCAAGTGCTTTATAGTCAGAAAAGTCCACAAGTAGCTGATTGTGGACTATTTTTTTTGGGGGGGGGGGNTTTTGGGGGGGGGGGATGCTAGTACGTTGTGAAGATGATTCCATCAGTTTTGCAGCTTTATTGGCTAAAAATTGTAAAAAGCATGATTATGCCTGGGTACTGAAACTCAGTATCTCTATGGCACCAGTTCCCATCAACCAAGACCTACTGGACCAAATTAAAACACAGATTTCAGTACCTTGTTTGGGTACAACCTTCAACTCTAGCAAAACTTCAGGCATTAGTATGACTTCACTGTCAGAGAGCCTCTCAGCAGAATCAAATTTAGATGGAGTTCCCATACAGCATTTTTTAATCAAACATACTTCCAAAGCTACTGATACTGTGACCTGCAGTCACAGAAGACCTGCAGTCCAAGACTCTGTCTTCAGAGTACTCTGATTATGCTAATTTGAGTAAGTTTATAGTCACTGTTTGCTCTTGTTGGAGCTGTTCCCAGGCTCTTTTTAAGAGTCTGATTTTAAGAAGGCTGATTGGCTAAATGGCAAGTGTGCAATGGTAAGATCAGACTTAGCAGGTACTTTGACTTTGAATTAGGTTGAGAGGATAGTGATGAGAAAACATCATACGTTGAAATATATGTTGTCCAGACTGACTGTAATATCAATGCTTGTAGTTTAGGTTTGAAATTATAGTATGATGGTGTCAATTCTAAGGCAGCATTAACTGTAACTGAGATCAAATTAAACGGTTTGCTATTGGTTCTACCTGAAGGATCAGACTTGCTCCAGGTAAGGCTGCCAATGCCCTCATCCAGGCTGCTGCTCCTCAAAGGACAGTCCTTCTCCTGTTAATCAGAATTGGATTAGAAAGGCTTTATCATGCCACTTAGTATGATGAACAGCGCATCCTTGACAACTCCTGTCTTGCATTAATCAAATAATGGAAGCCATGGAAGCTTCTATTTAACTGCACCAAATAAAGCTGTACACATAAACCAAAGTAGCTGAGCAAAGACACGTGACATCACAATCAAGGAGTTTGCAAATATACTGAAGATCTGATTTAAACTCTGCCTTTAATTAGAATTAGATTTGGACAGTCAAACTTTGTCCAGTTCTTGTGTAACTGCAAAACTGATCAGAAAGAGGAATTAGGCCTAATTTTCCAGGATTTAGCCTCTCCACCGTATAAGTAATTCAATTCCCAAGCTGTGATCTGGTACAGGTGAAAGTACCTACCTTCCCCACAAAGATTTTTGCCTGTTTATTTATTTATTTCAAACAAATGACTTCACTTGCCACCAAGAGTCTACAGACTAATGGTAATTGCTCTAGCCCTGCTGGCTTCAGCGCATCTTGTTCATTTGCTCCTATTGATTAAAACTAAGCGTGTGAGGCACCATTGGCGAGTGAGAGCAAGAATCACCCCTCTCCCCTGCGACAATTAGTATCATCCAGCACGTAGGAGTTTGCCAATTCTCATGCTGGGCGAGACTAAACACAGATAATTATAGGGGGAGGCCTGTGAGAAAGACAGAGAGCACTCAGGAAAATCAGGGAGAGCCATGTTCAATAATAGACTAGAAAGAGGTTAGCACTGTGTTAACAGGGCTTGCAGCTGAAGTTCTTGTCTCTATACATAAAGTCAAACTGAATAATCTTCTCCAATTACAATGGTATTGTATTGTGTAAGTTCTTCTCATAACAAAAAAATATAAAGGGGTAATTGCATGATATTTCAGGGGTGCTAATCATCAAATTTGTATGCATCTCGAGGTAATGAGATAATACAGCCACTAGTGTGTTTGTCAGCAGCCATATGCGCAGCTGAAGCATCTTTGAGCCTGGCAATGAATCCCTTCATTTACTCAGTGTAACCAGTTCTGAATTACAGGCCCCATTTAAACCCAGCATTAAAATGCAATTTTTATTCATATATGTTATCCAGATAAAGCAAAAGAAATGCTAATGCAAGGTGTTAATACATGCAGAATGATTAATGATCAGAAAGCAATCCAATCCCCAGACTACATGCAGATGTTGTGTGGCTCGCACTGTAACTGGATCTCAGTCACAACTAGCCAGGTGTAAATGCAGCCTGTACAGCTGGGATATATTTGTGAGATAACATGAATTGGGAGTAGCGACTTGGTACCTGCACCTGGAACGTGGACAACAACAGACCATGCAAAAAAGTTATTAGTTATTTTAAAAAATGGATGAAGCTCATCCACGGAGCAAAGAGAAAACACAAGCTTTATTCATGTAACAAGCCGCCTAATGAGATTTGATTACAATGAAGGCAGAATCCAGAAAAAGGGGAAGACTTTTTAATGCATGGCGTAAATGCAAGTCCCAACATCGGATGTCATTGTATCCAGATACAGAGATCACATTTTAATGCAAAATATAAATGAGGCCATAGTGCTAAGTCTCTAAATTTCCCAAATCATGAGCTGCAATACATTAAAAAAAAAATCACTGTAATGCAAACAAAATGAATAAAATGAACGAGAGTTGGACGTCATCGTTTTCTGCGATATTAGAAAACGATGACGCCCAACTCTCATTCATTTCCTTTCATTTACCTTAGTAAAATAAAGCAGTAAAACTTAGTAATAAAAAACTGAAAAGTTGCTCTTGCTTGGGCCGAGTGGAGACAAACACCAATACTAAAGTACTTTTCTGCAAGATGTGAAAAGGCCCACTGAGAGTTGAGTCCACATGGGACTCATTCTCTGTAATTGAGTTCATGATTCACACTGGAAAAATAAAAACATGAGCTGACATGTGAGGCAATAAGCTGCTGTAAAATGATCACAGATTGGAGCTTTAATTCCAAACTGCTTGTAAAATTGGTAAAAGGTCAGAAAACTGAGGTTAAGAAAACTGAGGTTATTGACAGTTTCACTCTTACAATAAATGCTAAAAACATTGTTTACTCGACCAACTAAAAAAAAGAAAGGAAAAAAAAAGCCATTATATCCAGAAATACTGTGTTCATACCGCTATGGCCTGCCCCTGAATCATTCCATTACGCTGATTTGTCATCATTTCGGTCTCTTTTCGGACCAGAGTGAGGTAGTAGCCACTGCCGAAACATTTCTTTAGAAAGAGAGACGAGCCACAGCAACGCATCTTGCCGTTGGAGATGATAGCAATGCGGTCACCTAAGATGTCTGCCTCGTCCATGTGGTGTGTGGACAGGATGATGGTGCGACCTGAAGAGAGACAGAAAGATAAACTAGATCAATTTCATCTAAATGGGTACAATAGGTACAAGCTAGTGGGTGGATGTTTGTGTGTCTGCAGTAAGAAAGAACAGAACTCCATTTTTTTCCATTTGGATGTTTGTTTTGAAAGACGGGCCCAAAAAGAAAAGATGTCACAGATGAAAGCTGTTAAACTCAAGCCAATATCACAATCTGTCTCTGCACGGTCGTCACTTATCTCCTTATTGCCGATTCCACTGTGGTTTACTCGCGCTTGTCCACATGGCAACAAAGCATACTCCACAGGAGTGTGTGGGTGTGAATCTGTGGCAAAATTAAAATTAAACAGCCGCCCGAGCCAACTTTTCTGTTCTTCCACGAAACAACATTTTATTTAATTTCTCTCTTTTGTCTTTTGATTGTAGAAGCATCAAACTCATCCCAATTGCAATGACAACTCCAGCATGCATTATGAGGTTATTCACAGGTGGTCTAATTCTTTCACATCATGCTGTATCAGATAACGAACACTAATTATCACATACCCCAGAAATCTGAAAAAGCACTAGATGTGTAATGAAATCACAGCGTGGTCACATCTCTGCAGTCTGCATGAAAGAACATCACACGGTAGTTTTGCCTCGTCCCAAAGCAGAAAACACTTACAGCAATACATTTAGCATCAAGTGACAAAAACGGAAACCTGTCGAGATGTTAGTAACACTACAAAAACAGCTCTAGCTAAAGATTGTTAGTAACTAAAGCTAAAACAGTTTAACAATATCTATTTGAGTCAAAAAATAGTCAATTTCCTATATCTCAATTTTTGATTTATAGGGAATACTTTAAATTTTTAACATCAAGTATCAAGTCAGAGCACACCACACTGAGCATATTAATCTCAAAACCTGGCAAGCTGCTCAGGTGAGTGGGTGGTAGGAGGAGTTTTCACTCTTTTCTCACCCAATCTGTGGGTGTTGATTGCAGAAGGTCATGTGGTCTTGCTGAGCATGGTGGGGTTTTTCTNTTTTTTTTTTTTTTTTGGCTCTGAGCTAGTTAAATATCTATCCTCACAGGTCGCATTATCCCAGAGACAAGGACACGTTCAGAGGTCATTAATTGCAGCCCAGCACAGAATTCAGCCATTTCTGCTCCCCCCACTCCTCAATCTCGCACTCAAGCTGCAAAATCCATGCCAAGGAGTTCTGGATCTTTCTTCAAATCAACTTCGACAAAATGCCCAAGTTGAATGAAAGCCCAGAACCTCATCAATTAAACATATGTGGGAAATCACTGTGATTGGCTGAGGATCTCGCTTGAGTTCAGCTCATTCCATTCGTACAAACTCACGGATGATTTTCTTGGGGATTTGTTGTTGTGTAGAAGGAAAAATAATAATAATAACACACTGCATCATCTATGAGTTTGGAGCGAAATAAATGTATTTGGACTGCAGACGGCCCACAAAGGTATTCTGATTTATGGTGTGTTGTGGTGCATTACAGCCCAAAGTGATATATCAAATAGAGTTGGGTGCGTTAAGGTAAAGTGGTAGAACTGAGGGTGGAAATCTGGTTTCTGTTATTCAGTTTCCACCCTTGTAAATCAAGCTGATGGCAATGGATTTCACAGTGGCTGACTAAAGTGCGGCATAGATTATGCACATCAACAGGAAGATGAATTATGGGACAGAACTGTAGTAGCTGCTGTTTGGGGGCAATCAAATCAGATTAATAAATTTGAAAATTACTTCAATGTCACTGTCAGCCTTTCCTCTGAATTATAAGAAATAGACAGACCTGCTATTTCAATTCAATACCCGCCTTACATTAACTACTAGACCTGCAACATGATTTGATAATCAGAGCCTGTGGTTAATGGCTGGAATCTCTGA
Organism: Lucifuga dentata; assembly: GCA_014773175.1. Classification (NCBI taxonomy): domain Eukaryota; kingdom Metazoa; phylum Chordata; class Actinopteri; order Ophidiiformes; family Bythitidae; genus Lucifuga; species Lucifuga dentata. The sequence continues at coordinate 14,541 of VXCM01002976.1, read as the reverse complement.
AGATAAGCTGAAGGTTACACATATTGAAAGAGAATGTTTATTTTGTGAGAAATGATGTTGCAGATGATAGCACTGACTGAGCTTCCACTGTCTGCAGCTTCATTACGTCTATCAAAAATCATTAGAATGGCGGATTTAATATATCAGTTTTGATTTAAATACAGATTTATGTAATGTTAATTATGAAAGATCACATGCAAAACACAAAGGCTGCAACATTTAATTTCATCTTTACTTTTGTATTACTTTTGCATTATGTATGATACTGCAATTTTTCAAAAATACCAGCAAAAAAAAAATGCATGAAACTGTAATCAGCATCTATGATAAAGTGAGTTGCTCCAAAAAAATATCCAACTAGAATTTTGCCTGAAAATGAGTTTTCAAGGTAAGTCAAAGGAGAATCTAAATTATGCCATCTACTGAAAGTGTTTCTCTAATGACTTTGTTATTAGGTATTCAATGCAGTGTCATTATTTTACTAAATTGGTGCTTATAATTTATGTTTAATGTGACCAATCCCCATTATTACTTTGAAAATTATTTGAAATTCAGATCTATCACAGGCCAGGTGTGTGTGCCATTCTCTAGATAACTTTTTCCCCCAAAGTCATCAAAAACTCTTTATTCATCAAACTCTCAGGTACTTTATATTTTCATATATTTTCAAATGTTTTCAGTGGAAAAGCTGCTTATTCTTGCATTTATATAAAACTGTAACACCAATTCCTACATATAAACACAAATCAAGGCAAAAACCAAGTATTAATGGTGAGTCTTTAAAGTAGAACTTAAGAATGACTGATCACGAAAATATAGCTCAGATTTATACTATATTATTTTAAGAGCAGCTTTGTTATTACTGTCGTCAGGTGAAATCCACATAACCACCATAAGAAATACTCAGAAATACTGTAAATTTAGTGTAATCTTTGGATTACATGGCTGCCAGGATGTTTAATTCAGTGAAACAGTAGAAGAAAGTTATTTTATTCATATTAAAATGCATGTGATGAATGCATTTAAGTGCAATACATGTCATGAATTGTAAATTACAATATTTCAAATTATTATTATTGTAAAATGTTAATCAATAAATTGGCTGCTATGTTATCCCATTGTCTTGTTTAAAACACATGCATAAACATCAAAACATCCATTTTAGAACATATAGGATTGGAGTAATGGGGTTGGTTATGGTTATGCTCTAATCAGATTTGACCAGAGAAGCTTTTGATTCCGAGATCTGAGAGATAAATCCCAACAAACCATCATATGAGCATTTTGATAAACGCCTTACTCAGATGACAGATCAAGTAACACGCAGATCTTTGAAGTTTCGATTTAACCTATCAGAGCATGTCCAGCACGTCCATGTTACTACCACCACCTGGAGCAATTTTACGATGCAACATTTGTTACAAGATGATTCCAATTTCTGAGTCTGAGCTACCAATAAATAAGCCCCGGCTGAATTTAATCAAAACAACACCCACTTAGGGCAATCTGGTCAAAGCGTCTATGAGAAAACCTGCACACCTAATTAACTACGAAGAACCTCGACATTAAGCCCAATTTCAGCCTTCAGCTCTTTCATACCAACAGACTGCCTGTAGCCTTTCTCGCTTAATGACAAACTCAGGAACACTGTGGTGCAAATAAGACTGGAGAGGCACAAAACATGAGTCATTGGAGCAGCAGAATGTGGGTGTTCTCATTATAACAGAGTTATCTCCGGCTCCCAATTGGAGTGAAAGGACGTGATTAGAGGGAGAGAAGCTAATGACACAGCGAGGGCGGAATGTCACTCAATGCACATTAAGCATTTAGACATCTGTTCACAGATTGCGTTACTATAATGCCCGTGTCCTGTTTACAGCCACTGGCAACCGTAAAGTATATAAAGCCAGAGAGTAACAAGCTGACTGACACTTCATACAATTAAGGACTCTGTTAAATTGCAACGTCAATTAAAGTTTCTTAGATTCACCTCTATTTCAATCTGTTCAAGTACAAATGATATTCATTTCTCTCCATCCACAAAGGGGCGAGGCTTATGAAATAACTTCCACGCTTACTCCAGAAGGTTCGTTACCTGTAAGGAGCTCATGAAGGAAGTTTGAGCCTTGTCAGTTAAAAGTTGACCTAGAACTGGGTGCAGCTGGGGAAACTTTCTCAGCGTGACTCAGATCAAACATGAACTCTGTGCAACACATTCCAGTCAATACTACAAATATAGGAGACTTTAAAGCCTTTAGCAGAGCTGGGAGGTCCTGCTAGCGGCTGCATACCTTGTTTGTACTTCAACAGCAGTTCCCAGATCCCCCTGCGGGCATACGGGTCCACTCCTGCTGTGGGTTCATCTAAAATGATGATTTTTGAGCCGCCGACAAATGCTATGGCCACTGACAACTTCCTCTGCATCCCACCTAAAACACAGAAGAGTATTTACCATATTATGATGTAAATGTTCACAAACATTTATGGAAATCTGCAAGAAAATGGCAGCAGACAACAAGATTCCTAACTTTTTGATGTTTTACTCATAGTACTCAAAAATTCTAGGTTTTTGATGCTTAAAGGACCATGCCGGTGATTTTGCATGCTGAACCCCAATAAATACTCCTCACTTACACTTTACTGCAACCGTTTTCCAAAACATAAAACCGTATTTCAAGGTTCTTGTTATTGTGTCTTTCAAAATCAAATTTTCATGGGATACACCCCTTAAAATCCAATGATCTCAGTAAAAGCCGTCTCCTCCTGGGATTTTAATCCCTGGTGGAAACATACATTATCTTTCATGCAGATCTGTGTAGGACCGGTTTTAATTTAATAGGCATCATGTTTGCTGTGATGGATTACTTATCTGAAGCACATTTCCAGTCTCTACAAGTTGATTTTAATAGCATATTGAAATGAAAACCAACAGGAGGTAGTAAAAACAATTTTTTAATACATTTTATATTTTAATATTTATCACTCCAGTAGTTTGTTTTGGAAAACAGATTTCAGTAATATAACGTGTATGCGGGTTGTATATATTGGGCTCAAACATCCAATACCACCGGTATTGCCCTTTAACATGGACATATTGGCAAATAATTACATAATAAATATGTCAAGATGAGACACTCCATGTTTTATTGTCTTTTGCATGCAGTGAGATGATTGACGGCGGGGAAGTGGATACACCTTACTCGGGTTATCCTCAAAGTGAGCACTTCAAAATGCATCCAGTGTAGTGCTAATGTACTGGAAATGTCAGCATAGATCAACCTTGAAAGTCATATTTCAGTGATGTTCCTCACAAGCAATCCATGACTGCAACAATTTGTCAAGCAGGACTCGTTCGTGCCCCCAAGACAGTGAATTACAACGTGCGACACACAGGTACGGCGCATGTGTGCATCTCGACAGCCACATGCGATAGTGGAGGAACAATTTAACAAGTCTGTCTTATACTGGATAAAGAATAATCTACAGTTGATAGTTCCTCCCGAGGGAAATGCAAAAACAGATGCACATGCATGTACACGGTGACTTACATGTTTGCAAATTAAATTTACATCTTTGCATAATTTCAGTCATTCATTCTGTGATACATGTATCCTAAAGATGTCAAGACACGCATACACACCTGACAGGTTCTTAGCGAGATCCTTCCGCTTGTGTGGTAAACCAACATCCTTAATCATCTGGTCCATCTCAATTTTCACCTCGTCGCGGCTGCGTCCTTTCAGTCTGGCGTAGAAGTAGATGTGTTCCTCCACTGTCAGCCTGTTAAGATTGAAAACAATATTGCAATGCCTGTGAGCAAAGCCGCCTGACATGACACAAACCGCAATTTTGCACAATTCCGACTGAACTTCGCCGAACTAAAGGAAAAATATCTGAACATCACACGTTGTAATGTCCTCCCATATGTTTGCGTGAATATTGTAACTCTCGTATATATTCTTTGACTATGTGATATGAATATTAATGAAAGTAATTTGCAGGTGCTCAGCTGTAATTATGATGTAGAACTTGTGTCGAGGTGCAGGTAATCAGAGAGAAATTGAGGAGGCTCCAAAGGTGATATACAAACTGAATAATGGTTAGCAATGATGTTACTGGGAGAATTTTCGTGCTCTGGGTGTACAAAGTTCATTTAGTTTCTACAGAATATGGGAAAAAGATAATGATGTATTGATTTCAAGCTTTACAGTGTCAGTGAACCCTCCATATGCATGTATAATGCTGCTTTCAGAGGAAAATCGCAGTTGGATCAATGGCCAGTTGCTAACACGGATGGATAGATGGATGATAGATGGATGGATGGCTGATCCACTCACTCATTGAATAATACATTGTGCTGCGGGCACATTCCCAAGAACTTCCGGATGCTGTCCATGTCGGTGCGGATATCATATCCGTTGATGAGGGCTGTTCCCGATGTCGGTGGGAATAGTCCTGTCAGAATTGACCTACAAATAGAAAAAGGAAAGAATAAAGGAAACTCAGATTTGACAAACATCAAAATCATATTGCTCTGGCTGTTGATTTATATAAATAAAAATAAAAAATAAAAAAAAAATAGCACTTGAATTACGCTACTGCCAAGATGCTAAACGGGAAAATTCTCGAAACTTAGTAGCAGCTGGTTGAACATAATGACCAATTAGTTTTATTCCCTGTTCCACTTAAACATGTCTCTTAATAGACATGATGTCCTACTTCATCAACATGTTCTAATTTAATTTTCATAATGTGGAGAAAGATTTTGCCATTAAAAATAGTGGAAAACAGAACCAGTGCTGCACAGCGATATCAGAGGTTATTTCTGAGAACTGACCATTCCTGTTTCATCTTCATTCATGTATTCTATTAAAGGAATGTATTCTATTAAAGGAATTGTGTCAAACATGATGCAAAGTACCACTACACCATGCAAAAACATTAATTTTAGACAAAACAAGGTGGGACTTGAATGGAATGCTGAGTATTGAAAATTTCCTCAAACCCTAAACAATTATACTTTGAGCACAAACTTTAAACTGCTTTCATGAAATTTGCAAATAGATACGAGCTCCAAAAAGAGATTCAGCATGTGACAGACATCCTTCCCATGTCCTCAGTTGTTGTGTTCTTTTCTGTGTTGTTACAGCCGCTCAGAGAGGACGCCGTCTCCTCGGCCCTTAGTCTCGCATCAGCAGCTCCGCTCATTCTTTTTGGGCCAGTGGCTTTCATTTATTTCCTGTCATCCCAAACCCCTCCAACCTTTCCAGTATCTTTAAACAATTAGATAACTCGTGCTATCAAAGCAACGGCTGACTGTGTGTGATAAATGTCCTCTCAAAAGATGTCACTCACTGAAAGCACTGACCACTGAATTAATGCAGCCAGCGCTGTATACAAGCTAGATTAGTTGCGCCCTGTGAAATTACATTAACATTGAACCAACTGATAGCACAGCTTACATTGTGGTTGTTTTTCCAGCTCCGTTGTGGCCGAGAAAAGATGTGATCTGATTCTCATAGAAGTCAACACTCAGTCCGTCCACGGCTAGCTTCTTTCCAGTCTTATAGATTTTCACGAGATTGAAGATTGAGACCCCGGCCTTCATATCTGGTGGTGGTTTCTCCAGAAAGTCTTCAGAAATAACATGGAGACATAGACGTGTAAAAATACAATCTAAAAAGAAGTGGACATATTGTGCTTTTTAATGTTTTATCTCTTTTTTCAATAGCATAATGATTATACATGTGCCCTGAAAGCTTTGTTTTTGATTTTTCTTTTACTTCTGCAACATGTTGATGTCAACATGTTGATGTCAACATGTGGACACGTGTCAACAAATGCATGAAATACTAGGCTAGCAAATGATGTTTAGCCTTCATCTGTGTTTTGCAGTCAGTGGGTGTTAGCAGCACGAGCCTGTTCTGGCCAATCAGAACAGAGCTGGCTTTTCAGGAGGGACCCTTAAAGAGACAGTACCTAAAATTGCCTTTTTTTTGCCACAGCAAGGGAGGGTAAAAGTGGATCAGTGTGTTTTTTGCACATTAAATCATTGAGAATTCTTTGAAATAGACCCTACATGAAAATAAGAACATGGTAAACTGTACAAGATGTCCTCTTTAAAGTCATAAACAAAAATGTAGCACTTCTACCAAAACTTATAATCCATTATTGGTATCTTTTAATACAAGCGCTAATACTAGATAATGCCAAAATATAAGTTAGCAATTTTTTATTAAAGAATGAACTGAAACAGGTTTTTATTTTGAATTATGGTGGCTGAGAAACATAAAATGCTGCTTTTCCTTTCAAACCCAAATTCTTCAATTTTATGTGAATATTTCTGAGTCTGACATTGTCAGAAAAATAATGATGGGCCTTTAAAGAAGACAAAGGAAACAACACTCACACAACATTAAAAGGCAACAGTAACCAATCTCTCACCTCACTCTCCTCTGAATGTTAATTGGATGTTGCTTTTTTTTTTTAACAAGTTCTTGCCTTGAAGCACAGACTTGTTTTTCTCAAAGCTCTGTGCTCTATTATCACCCTATGTGACAAATAAGGTGCTAATGTTTGTTTGAAACCCATCCCAATTAACTTCCATTCATCTGATTAGAACTTTGTCCCCTCTATTACATGGGTGAGCTGCTGAGAATCTGAAGAACGCAACTGCTGTGTGACACAGGTGAGAATCGAAAATTACATTACCGTTATGTTCACTGGAGTCCTTAAGCAAACCGGGGTCAATGTCAGTCGATGAGGCTGTCCCACACCAATAAGATGCAGTGAAGGGGAAGTACCATGGCTTAGGGATTCCATATTGGCCTGTGATCAAGCATGGAGAACATTATTCATATTTTATTAACAGCTTGCGGCTTGAGGGAATATGGTACATTACAGTGTATGTTTCCTCTAGAAAGCCTGGCATAAATTCTGTCTTCTTTTAATTAGAGTAGATGAAAAAAATATCGAGACAAGCCTGTTAGGAGAGCAGCTTAAGGGATCTAAAAAGAAAAAAAATGGCACATTATCAATTGTAGCATCTTTCCATCTTTTTAGTTACGGCATCACCACTTCACTAATTTCCGTCTTCCAACATCATAAACAGTCGGTAGATATCAGTTAAAGTCACTGTAAACTAAAATGCTAATTTATCTCAAAATAATTACCTGGAAAAACATTCTCGATGTACCAAGTGAGTAGCCAGCATAAAACAGCATCAAAAGCCATCATAATGATGGACACGATGAAGGTGTAGCGTTCTCCATCTTCTGGGCTCTGGTCAATGTTGTACCACTGAATACCGATGCCTTGCTCCTCATACTTGGAAAAGTTCTCGCAGCCAAATCCAAAGGCCACACATGACAGTAAACTCTGCAGATGAGAGACGTGCAAGATCAAACTGTATGGTTAAACTTACAAAGCATGGCCTCTAAAAATGATATTCTCACAGAAGAACAAGTCTGCTCCAGTGCAGGCTCCACAGGGGTCTAAAACTAAAGTTTGTTTACTTTGCCAAAAAGGCTGTGTGCTAGCTACGTGCTGTATATTGATTAGCTTAAAGCCTTGGCTGTGCACAAGCAAGTTGTTATTTTGTTTGGGGTTTTTTTCACTACCATGAAAACAAAAATCAAAATAAGGACATTTTGATAGCTACATAATTTTTCCCAAATGATTGTTTTTACTTGGTGTGCCTTAGGAAGAAGAAGAGCTGCTCTTTCAAGATTATAGCCATAATTGATCATTCCATCATATTGTGACGGAAAGAACAGTTGTTTTAATTGCTGTCTTTGTAAAAACTTTTAAGGACTAAACAGAAACTTTAAAACTCTATGTGTTAGAAGCTAAGATCAGTTGGCTCCTTCATACAGTCGGAAATGGCAAATGATGCTTTGCCCATGAGACATCATCTGCCACGGCCTATCACTCTGCATTGCCACGTTGCCTGCCAGCTGTTTTATCACGCCTCATTTGCTCACAGCATTTTAACTCAGACAGATGCCACAAACACTTACTGAAGCACTGGAGACGAACCGCCACGGATACTGACTGAATGCTGTTACACTAAGAGTTACAAAAGCTTTGCAGTGACACTAAAACTCTAGAATGGCCACCAATACTACCAGCAACTCCCAGTGTTGTCCTCTGCTGCACAGCTACTGCCAAACAATCAGCAGTCAGTAGAAGCGGGGTGACAACAGGGCAGGTGGGCACTCATCCTTGACCGTGTCTGAAAGGCTGACAAAACGACAGGAGCCACTTCTTTGGCTTTGAGAAAAGGGCACGAGTCAGGAGGTAGACAAAACAACACCGTCTACTGAAAACATGTCAACACTGCAGATTTAGCTGCCATTCAGCCGGCTGCAGACAATGAGCAGAGTGAGAGGAAGAGCATCCAGGGTCCCTGCTCTTTTCCCAGGATATTTTCAACAACCTGGAGAGGAATCATGAGAGAGAAAAACGTCTTTCACGATGAAGAATTTTTCACTAAAATTACTTAAAAACAACGTGAGTCTGTAGATTTACAGTAACTATTACCAGACATTACGACAGTCAGAAGTACAATTTACTTGTATTTCCATTTTGGGGGTGTATATTTTCCAGATATATTTTGCATGCCTTTATATAAGTCTGACAACTAGTTATTTTGCATTCAAACTTTTTTAATTAAACATGAGAAAAGCCAGTAACATATCCATCTGATATAAGTCATCTTTCTTCTTTCCTATTCTTCACTTTGTACTTTTTTCTTTCCTTTCTTCTTTTAACCTCCTTCCGTCCTTCATTTTCTGTCCTTCCAACATTTGTTTATTCTTTCTTTTGTCCCCCTTCTTTTTTCCATTCCTTGTTTTCCTCTACCCTTTCATTCTTTCCTTCAACCCCTTTTTTCTTCCCTCAGTTCTTTCCTTGTTCAGTTGATTAAAAAAAAAAAAAAAAAAAAGCATCTAATTTGGGGGATTTAGCTTATTGTGCTTGACTAAATAATGTAATACTCTGTATTAGATACAGGAACCAATCACCATATTGATTTCACTGCAAAAAATTCCTGTTTACTTTTATGAATGCAAAATTTTTACTTGCCAATTGTGGTATTATTACTTTGAGTACTTCCTCCACCACTGATGACAGCTGGGTCAACTTTTTCTTCTCCTCTATCCCTTTTAACAAAATGTGTCATAACTCTGAAACAAAAAATGTCTGCATAAAATAAAAAAAATTCAAAAATAGAAAGAAAAACAAACCACTGGCTATTCGTAGAAAAAAATGCCAAAAGAGACATATTACTTAAAAGCTAGAAGAGGCCTGAACGAAGCTCAGTGCCTATAGCCATACTGTCAGATAACCTGAAAAGTTGCCTGCCATACCCTGGATATGTAGAATTCACGATCCAAAATCCTGTCATCATGCATGAGTCAGCTGCCAGATGTTGTAGGGGCATAAATCAGTTGGCACAAAGACAGAACATTTTTCACAATATGTGACTTTTTTCTCATTTCTATGACTTTTCCATGAGTGGAAGATTTATCTGTATCTTTATAGTTTTTTTTTTTTTTTTTCATGACAGATGGTAACTCTATTATTTTTCTACCTAAGACAAAAAGAAAAAGAATACTCTATGCAAAGAATGAATGAACCTTATCCTTAGGTGGCCTGGAATACTGCCTGTAATCCTCCTTTAACACAGACCTGCAATCAAAAACTTTTCAGGTGATCTTTTTAAAGTCTGTTAGGTTTAAAGTCTTCATTATCAAGGACAATTTGTATGCCTTGGCACGATGTACTTTTGATCAGAGCTGAGAGAGCTGAGAAAACTCTGAACACACACGCACACATGCGCGCGCACACACACACACACACACACACACACCTAGTGCAGAGATGAACTGGGTAGTGCTGTGGTCAGAGGAGCATTGCTCATGCTAGTTAGAGACCTAGAGGGCTATGCGTCTCTAGCTGGAGCAGGGGAGAAAAATTGTGCTATTGAGGAGAGAAGCTAAGGCACTTTATGTAAGAAACGTGTGAAGGTTGAATAATGTTATACCATCATGATGATACGTTTTCTACAATAAAAAATTAGGTCATTTTTAAGTTTTAAACTTAAGTCTCAATGACTTACTCAGAGACCATATTGAGCTGGTAGGTTGGTAACGCTTGGTGGCAAAAAAAAGCAAGGTCCACAGTGCTACAGTATCTGAACATGAAATATGAAAACAGAAGTGAGCAATGTCAGATCTCAATGTAATATATTATCGACTGCCACTACCTATTTCTATTTGATAAACAAGAAAACATGACCTGCTTCAAACTCGGGGGGAAGACGCACTCACATGCATGGCGATGAAGATGAAAGATTTTGTGCGTCTTTGTCTGCAGAAAGGACAGCTTGAGGACAAATGATAGCAGCGCCACAATAAAGGTCACGCAGAAAGGCTACACTGAAAGTTGAGCAATGGTGCACTATTTATCTCTTTCCCCTTAGAGGGTACAATAACATCCCTAACTTCCTCAGTGTGTCTGTTTAGTCTCTCTTTCTAGCTATTTCATTAATTTAGCTTCTATCAGTTGCCTATTTCTACATTAGACAAGATTGTTCAAGTCAGAGTCAACAGATGTCAGAATTAATGGGAAAAATCAATAGGTTAAGGTACTGCATATTGGTAGAATGAATTATTAACAAGACTGAAGACTCCAACGCGCACACCTGTTGTGATTTTAATATTAGCAGACCCTCAGTTCATCTCAGAAGCGCACACTTCACACCTCATTATCAGGAGACTTGTGCAGGTACAATAATGACAAAGCTCTTGCTGATATTATTTAGAATGGGACTGAATTTCCTTCCTTTCACAATAACCAGCGACTGTGAAATCACTCTTGCATCTGTTTGGGTTTAAAAAAGAACAGGAAATGGGTAATATATAACTAATAAAAGGGGAGTAAGATAGTGATAGAAAATGTCAATGGATTCTAATGTTTTTCGCCTTTTAGTCTATATAGAACAAAAGAGTGTGAAATCTGGAAAGGAAAGACAAATTCCATAGTACTTCAGACACAGGCATCCCTCATGTATGACAACAATCAAACCAAAATCCAGGGAAGATATTAAAACCGTGTCAGAGCTAAAGACGGACTTACCACAGCAACCTTGGCCCGGAAACCCATGACGTCCCTCCAGGCATAGCAAAGGATGTGCGGTAGGTAGAGGACAAAATAGATGAGGCCACCGCATGCAGCTGCTAAGTTGGCCTTAGAGAAGAAGACACTAATGAAGAAGCACTGTGTGATGGTGGTAATGCAGAACACCAGGAGGAAGACGAAGATTACCGAGGGGTCGCTATATTGAAGCACCTTTCCATACTGTGGCAGAAGAACAAAGGAAAGACAATGAGATAGAGAAATGTGAAGTTCAATGACAAGCGGTGAAATTTCATGATATCAGAAAGAGTTTATTTGGGTTGATTACAGGAATTGATCAGATTGATGACTTAGCAGTAGGCAGAGTAAAAAAAGACAAAAGGGTTAAAATACCTGCTGTGTCCCAATTTTCACTGAGAAAATTTTCTACAGCTGAGTGATAAATCATTGGATCTCTCTTTTACTCTGCTACTTTAAAGGAGGACTCATTTTGGAGGGCTTCTTACATCAATTTTGCCACATTGCAGCATGATGCAGGAGTCTAATACAAAGACACACTCAACCAATCAGGATAATGGTGTTACTGAATGCAAATATAATTTAAAACCCCATACAAGATGCTGTTAAATTCAACTGAATGAATGATCATGTTACAGAAACTCTTCTAAATTTGCACAGACTGAAGTAATTCTCAAGTACAATTTATTAGGGTCAAATAAAATGTTCCCATTCAATGTCCAAACTCTCCAAAATAAATGCTGGGTCCTCCTTGAATCACTGTTAAATCAGTTTGAAATCACCTTGAGCACAAGAGTAAGAAGGATGGCACTGATGGCTAGCGGCAGCACACTGGACACTGCCCAGCTCAGCCAGTAGATGGAGCTTCTGAGACCCATGATCTGCACTGTCTCCTTCAGCCTCGCCTCTTTCTCTTGGACAACGCTCTTAACGATCATGGCCACAGAGTAGATCCAGGCTAAAGTCATGTATAAGGGGAGAGATTTCGCCAATGAACGGAGGAACCTGAAGGGAGATGAAGCCAGAGCAGGATGAAAAAGTGGAGAATTGTTTGATTTACTCTGAAATACATTATGGGAGACAGGTGAATCTTAACAACAGCTAGACCCTAGAGTGGAAAAAATGGCTGCCAAAGTGGTTCAAACAACCAACTGACCGTTTGATAGACGCTCAAGTTGTAATACTGAAATTTCCAAAGTTTAATACCCATTTCTGGATCTCTGGGATATCAATGTTCCAGCATTGTATTTATTTTTTTATTCCTATGTGCATGGGTGATTGATGATAAGCCAATAGCTGTTTTCCAAGCATGAAGGTGGTCTCAGATGATGTTTTTTCATTCTTTTTTTTTTTTTTTTTTNTTTTTTTTTTTTTTTTTTTGGCAGTCAGTGTTGTTGTGCTCATGAAAATCAGATTTTAATGATCGAGTGCAAACATGACTAAAAAAAATTTGGAAGGTGGTATCACTGTCAAAACAAGGACAAACTGTTTGCGAAAGTACAAGCATACTGATCATCACTGATCAATGTTCCTTTTCATAAAGAATATCTTGTCAAAGTAATACCTTAATTCAGTTGTTCTCTGAGAAAGGAGCCAAGTGTGTGTGGGATCACAGCTAATACACACTGATGCATCACTGCAGATGCCAAATAATAAATGCATTACTGTCGTCATAATGGAAGAGAAAACAAGTGTAAAATGACAAAGGACTCAGGTGCTGATGACAAAACTGCTCAACACCTAATCCAGACACAGCCTTCTGATAATCACCATTTGATTTGCTATTATTATTAATGTGTTGAAAATAGCTGTGAAATTATCATTTAGAATGGGCCTGTGATCTGAATACACATCATGCATGCAGTGACTCCTCCAAGGCACTCAACTAACTCAATTTATTGTTATTAATGTTTACAAATTGTTGATGGCTTGCAAACACATTAGGCTGATGGGAAATTACATTTCATCCAGCTGTTCAAATATCAGTTTTTATTTGGCAGCAGCATTTTCCAATTAAACAGAAAAAATTGATTAGGGTGATCTAAAATATTCATCCTTTTTTATGTCATTAACACACCCAAAACAAGGAGTCATCGAACAATTCTCATGTCACATGTCACGAAAGGCGCCAACTGTCTTTGTGATGACTGCATGATGACTTTCTGCATTTTTCCTAATTGACCTAAGGCAGGGGATCAATCTACCAGATTAAAAAAATCTCATTATATTCCAACAACTCAACATCACATCAGAGCAATTAATAAACACCTAAAACATGCACACCAACTACATTATCAGTATATACTGTAGATATAAGTATAAATGACAGTACAGATACATAACTAGTATTACAGTTTTTCTAATTGATTGATGATTTTGGATCTATTTTGTGATTGTATTTTATAGCACATGAGATTGATGGTGTTAAGATGGCTTTGGATGGCTAAAATAACGGGTCTCAAACTGTGCTGTGCTCCCACCAGTGGTACTCGAAGTGCCCACTGGTAGTACAAAAGGTGACTGTGGAAACTTCTGTAGAGAACTAAACAATTTAATTTGTGAAATCTATTCATAAATCAAATAATAATAGATGTTCATTTAAAACATATATTATTATTCGCTTTAAGGTTTAGACATTTTTGTTGACACATATACAGTAGACGTGCATACTGTAAATATAAATACAGCAATGCCAATTACCTGCAAAAAATGTCTTAAAACAAAGCAATTACTGTTTTAAAAGTTTAAAATACTGTTTCTGTGCAAAATTTGATATTTTGTGTTGCAGCAATTTAGCTTAGAATAACAGAAAGACTTCAAACTGGGGACCTATGCAGGAAATTGAAAAAAAAAAAAAAAAAANAAAAAAAAAAAAAAAAAGAATTATGGCCCCAGTAATGGACAGCACCCTAAATAATGGTGATTGGGTGTGAACCTGACAGCATCCGTTAACATAATCATATACTGTAACTCTATCTACTCAAAACAATTAAAGGAACAAAGGGTATATTTAGATAAAGTTCAATCTACCAAAAATTAGTTAAAAAAAAAAAAATATATATACACGCACACACACACACATATACACTGCCCAGCCAAAAAAAAAGTCACACACTAATATTTTGTTGGATCGCCTTTAGCTTTGATTACAGCACGCATTCGCCGTGGCATCGTTTCGATAAGCTTATGCAATGTCACAACATTTATTTCTGTCCAGAGTTGCATTAATTTTTTGCCAAGATCTTGTATTGATGATGGGAGAGTCGGACCGCTGCGTAAAGTCTTCACCAGCACATCCTTCCAGGTTTTAATAATGCATTGGACAATTCTTAACCCAATTTTAGTAGTTTCAGCAATCTCCTTAGTTGTTTTCTTTGCTTGATG